>JASAND010019816.1:0-16660 GCA_030248195.1 Trissonchulus latispiculum | reverse complement strand
ATTATGAATTGATAGCTGTAAAGCTTTGATTTTGCTTAGAAAGTTGGAGCGACATGGATAGACTTTATGCATTCACGTCTTGGCCGTCTGTCCTCGGAGCAGTCATCAGCATGGGCTAGCTTTTGGCGCAATTTCATGAGAGAGGCCAGAAAAGCCGACTCTGGAATTTCTCGAAAGGCCTACTCCGAATGGCCCGGATCCTGAACGATTTCAATTTCGTAAAGATAGTTTCTCCGTAAATTATAGAAAAATAGAAAAATAGGCAGAAGCAGAGCCGTAGCAGCTTTGTTCGCTATCTTTAGCTTGCTTTGTTTGTCTTATAAACAATAAATATACAGTACAGTCTAACCCCCGTCCCCAGGAATAAAGCCATATTTCTGCATTTATTTCGTACGTCACAAAGTCTATCTAATATAGCTAGCTGATATTAAATTTGCTAGAACTACTAAAGGTGCAAACATCGAAAACATTAATCATTACTCGAAGTATAAACAGCTAAACAAAAGCATATACAATACAACTTAAGCAGAGGTGAGGTGAATGTGAAAAATAAGCCGTCAATTTTAAAATAAATTTACAATTTCGCCGTTCTCGCTACAAACTATTGAGGAGCCTACCCTAAAGACGTTGGAGTAAAATACTAACAGAAATTAAGGATTTTGAATGGAAAAACTGTCGCCACAATTTGAGATCTAATTGATCATATAGCATCAAAACGAATCAACACAAAAAATTATAACAGCAATTAAAACAATTTAATAAATAATCATAAATAATCAATACTACTAACTACTGATCGGTCAAAGTTATGTACAAGGTATGTAATTATTCTGTACACAGTTAATATCTCTAAAATAGATTAAAGTTTCATGAACAAAGTGAAGATGACTTTATTTGATAGGATTTTTATTTCCTACACACAATTTTTTCGCTAGCATCACCATGTATTGTGAAACCTAAACTTTAAAACCTCATAACTGAGAATGCAAAAACACTTATCATCAAAAATTGAAAATACAAAAAACATCTTATCAGATAACAAAATTACATGTCATAGAGGCAAGTAAAACTATATATATATATCTTCTAGAGACCTTCTAAGTTCAAAAAGGCTACCAAGGGCTATATCCCAGGTAAAAAAGCTGCAGTCGTTAGACCAGTCAGTGACCACGTGTCTCTCTCATTCCCCAGACACCAAATCGAGGTGGATATCTATAAAAATTGACAAAGCATAAACCACAGAAATCGTACACTAACTAACAACACACAGCACTAACACACTACATACACTAACAAGAATCAAGCTGTGCTCTATTGAAAGTCAAGGGTTTAAATGTAGGCTGGTGGACCAAGAAGGAACATGGGAGAAGCCCGTTGGGAAGGCGTCAAGGCAATCTTGTACGCAGGATCAAGGAAAGATGAGGAAGAGGAAGGTTTAGCTTTTCATTCAGAATTGAAAGTGAAAAATTTGCCCGACCGTGATTTGAACCGTGGCCCTTCTACTGCGGAGTCAGTCATGCTAAACCACTACACGATTGGGCCGTGAGCTGAACTCCCTTACGAGGCTTATCAATCTTTCCTATGCCTGTTTGCCTTACGGAAAGTTGTGATTTCAAATTTATCAGAGTTATGTAGGAATGACTCTCTGATTATTAGTCAAACTTACATAGTATTATTCGGTACTATTCAGTTCAACCAATACTGAAGTTATAATACCGCATGCTGCTTGCCTCCTCAGAAGCTTTCTCCGTAAAGAGCTCACAAAGAAGTTGGACTAAGCAAAATGACTAGCATTTAGATAAATGTCAGCTAACTCAGATAGTAGCTATGTCTACGACAGAGTCTTAACTCAATCCTTCTTCAGCTCATTCAAATTTTCAAACACAATATTTTAGAAGTTTTATCAAACCTTCGTCTTACATTGTTTAGAAATATCCATAGGAAGAGTGAGCCATCATGCTAGACTCCCAGGGCTTGTATCGAGCCGGACTGTCAAGTACACGAGATGCCGATCTCAGAAGTGGTGAAGTGCTATACTTAAACAACACACTACTGACTCATATTAAACTACTTGACTAATACTCCGAAACCTAGATAGCAATTAGCACCACCAGAGAAAATCACCAAGTATATTCGGTATAGTTTGAAACTAGGCGTTGATACGTTGAAACACCATTGTTTGATCGCATAAAGTGTTTGATTAAGGGTTGTTGCACTACCGACCGACAGCACAACAAATTTACTTAAAAAAAAACGTCGTCCAACTTGAAAACATACCTAGCTGGTCTGGTTCCTACTCTCAGAAGTCTTTCGAATTAACCTTTGCTTAGCCATGTCTTGTGCCGTCGACTCGTGGACAATGTAAGCAAGTTACTGTTTGAATTTCGATGTTATTAACTCTACATATGGAGACATAATGAGGTTACATCTCATCATCATCATCGTCATTATTATCATCATCGTCATTATAAAACCTAATTGAAAATTTGGGAAAACTTTTACCAACTTTGCTGCAAAACTCCAGTGTTTTAGAGCTGGCCCTTGTTGTGATGAATACCTAAACAGGAGCTGCTCTTTTGGCTACAACAGCTTTTTTCAGCCAAACTTACAAAGGATGCTGCACTTTGCATATCATTGAGTCGATCGGTCACGTCGTTTCGAAGCTCCTCTGCAATTTACATTTTCCATTTCTAATTGAAAATTTAAGTTAAATTCCGAGTTTAACGTTTAGCTTGCCGACTTCAGCTGTTAAGCACACGTTAGCCATTCATTAGTGTTATCCAACAAGGTATAGCTGTGTCTCACCTGCAGAATCCGAATAGGCCTATTATACACTTAGGTGTAGCCACCCCAAATGCTTTGAATCTTCCGTATACACATAAAGTGTCACAACGTTTGCGTAACAAACATTGATTTAGTAAACATATATTCCTAAATAAAGTGCATATTTCCCAATTGGGTATCATTATTGCAATAATATTGGGATAACAATAATAGTGCGGCAGTCTTTACCATTTTCTAAATAATTACGGGCACTTGCTATGGGATGAGAAATTCGGTTTTGCTAATTTTGGAAAATCAACTTTGTAGCTCCTTTCTTTGGTAAACGTAACTGCGCATACTGAAGAGCCATAAAAAGCTGTAGCCAATAGAATCATTAGCAAGTTTTAAAGAATCGTAGGCATTGAGTAAAAACTATAGACAGCAGTTTTACGCAACAGAATATTATTAATAGACATAAAATGAGGATAAGCAAGGTCGAAAGAGAAATAAAACCTACTTTGCTTTTAAGCGCATAGTCGGTGCTGTAGTTTCTGGGAACCCGGTCAACCGAATTCTGAAATTATGTAGAATTAATAAGAACAAAGGTTCAGCACGATAAATTTAGCCGAATAAACGGCGGTGAAAGCCAGAACTGAAGAGGCATCAAACTTGATCACAAAGACAGTGGTCAAAGCAGATACATATGTTAAAGGAAAGATTTCGAATTGTTTAACATTTATCTCAAAAATGTTTACAATAATGTTTGTTTAAAACTTATCTCAAAAATGCTTAATGATATCAAATCTGGAAAAGGACAGTATACGAACGTTTACAAAACCAGAGGAACCAGTTGGCTAGATTAGAAACGTTTTTAAATGGCTGAATGTTTGAGATTGCCCAAAATATTAATCGGTACATTTTTAAGGTATTAAAACCAAACACATGCAGGGATAGGAAACCATGCACAAATAAGCAAAGGGATTAACAAGCTTAAACCCATCGATAAGCTCTCAATGGTCAATTGTCAAGGTCAATGTTATCAAAGACTAATCCGGATTAAAAGAACCCGGTTAATTTTCTGAATTTTAATATGATGATTAACGACAAACTATTTAATCCGGAAGACTTTGATAACGGAGACTTCTGAAAACTCCATCATATCATTACTTACATCACGTGCAGATGAATAGTTGGGAGTTGCGTAGGAGCTTACATATCGATGCTTTCTAAAGTAGGTGTCAGGCGTTGGTGAAGAATAGCGTAACTAAAAAGCATAAAGGGATAAATTACTAATTACTTATTATATGTTTCCACCATATAAAAATAGCTAGGTTTATAAAATATTCTTTTTACCCAACATTGCTGTGTATATAAAATAGTTTTTGAAAAATTTTATATTATTTTAAGATTTACATGCTTTCTTCAGTCATGCATTATATTTATACCGGTCGGTTGCTGGTGTAAAGAGAATATGAAGAATCTTGTCGGCTGAGACGATCCGGAATTCGTTCATTGATTTTGTACACATAGTTATCTACAGTACTGACTCTGGACGGGTAGCTACAATTAATACAATACGAATGAATATACTTAATATAATAGGGAATGCAAAAAATCTAATCGCAAGCCGATTTAATGATATGGATTCATTTTATACTTCTATTCTATACTTCTCTATTTTTTTATTTTTCCATGTTCCCTCAATTTCATAAAAAGTATCCGTATACAGCAGGTCTTTTCTCTTAATTATCATTAAAATATACTAAAGTCTGGAAAACTAACATAATATTTTCCACGAAGCCCCAGCTTAAGTTTAGCTTTGTGCACTGGTTATCTTTTCTACCACTGGTAATAAGCTGTTAATTCAAGCCGGGCGCCGTGCTAAATACTATCCTTTATTGTTATCAAAACTAAATTCAGACCAAAAATGTTGGGAGTGAAATTGTTTTGTTTATGCTGATTTAGCGACACATTTTTGCTGCAGCAATGTAATTTTCTGAATTGTCACGGCATGAACTATCCTTTGGTTGAAAAAGAAATTTGAAAAAATTAAAATTCATCAAAAGAAGCCTATTTTTAGGTTTTGAAAGATCAGTAGATGCGACTAACTAGCCGTTTGGTGGAAAATCCAAAACATATTGTATCGCAAGTATCAGCTAATTTCATCAAAAATTGCGATAGTTATTCAATTTTTTCGATTTTCAAAACCCTTTGATCTTTGCCGCTTTTTCAAATTTGACTGGCTATTACTCGCGACTCACTCGATGGAAAAATTTTCAATTGGATTTTCAGGACCGCCTATGTGTCTGATTTCACGTGATCCATTTGGTTTATCAAAATTTGAAAGTAGATTTTTTCAAAAAATACCACTTTTGACCCAAAATCTCGACAATTCTAATCTAGCAAGAGTGAGTAAAAATAGCATAATCATAAAGTTTATTCTGAGCTGAATTCAACGATATAAGTCTTTCGTGGCTAAGTTTTACGCCCGCAATGAATTTTTAAATAATTCCCTATTGCAGCTGATTTGTGACAATTTTCTTTTGATGAATTTTAATTTTCTCAAATTTCTTTTTCAACCAAAGGCAGGTTCATGCCATGGCGGTTCAGAAAATATATACATTGCTGCAGCAAAAATGTACCGCTAAATCAGTATAAACAAAATAATTTTGCTCCCTATATTTTTTGGTCAGACTTTAGTTAATTGATTGCCTTACATTAGTGATGAAAGGAAATTACATTGTAATTAATTTCGATCAAACCTACATTCGCTGATAGTCATTATATGGGGATGCTGCCAGCTGCATTGGCTCAGCTCTCATGCTGCTGCGACTTCTGTTTCGAGCAAGCTCGTAGTTGGTGTAGGCGCAGTAGTCGTGCAGGTTGGCTGACGACGCTACTCTGGACGGTAGAGGGCTTGCTCTCTGCTCCAGAATTCCAGGCGGTACTGAAGAATACCGAGTATTCAGATAGGTCTGCAGTCTGCTTTCTCGTCGATATCGATCCCGCTTGTCTCTTCGTTCTCTCGATCGGGCCCTGCTTCTTTCGATCATTCGATCAACGTCTGTGATCTGCTTCGACAGTGGTCCAACGCTGACTCGATCGTCGAACATCCGCATTCCAAACGTGGTTGGGAGGTACTTTTCTGCTGGTCGAATGGACCCACGGTCGAACGCCGACGAAATAGAAGAGTAACTCTTCACTCTGGTGGTGGGAGCGTGAACCGCTGACGGTACATAGGCTGTAGAGCGACTGGTGGTTATTTCTCCCCGAGTAGGGGATGGAGAGCTGCGACGGGGTGGAGGGGAGGATGGTGAGACTGCACGTCTTCTTGGAGGAGATGGTGATTTTTCCGCTGGCGGGGGTGTTGCTTCTGTTGGCGCTGCCTTCGTAACTGGTGCTTCGGCCACTTCTACTGGAGGTTCGACGACTTCTTCTGGCTTTGGCTCTTCCGCTTCTTCTGTTGGAGGAGCTTCTTCAGGCTCTTTCGGTGCCTGTTCAGCAGCAGGAGGCGCTTCGGCTTCATCTTGCTTCGAGTCCTCCGCGGGAGGTTCCGCCTCCGACTTAGAGGGCTCTGCAGCCTCCGACGCTGACTTGTCTGCTGCCTCAGAGACGGACTTCTCCGCAGCTTCTGACACAGACTTGTCGGCAGCTTCTGAAACGGATTTATCTGCCGCTTCAGACACGGATTTCTCTTCTTCTGACAGTTGCTTCTTCGTGATTCGTTTTCGTCGCGGTTTGTCGCCTACTTTCTTTTTCGGTGATGGAGGAGGAGTCGGTTCTTTCGGAGGAGGAGGAGTCGGTTCTTTCGGGGGTGGAGGCGTGGGTTCTTTGGGAGGGGGAGGGGTGGGTTCCTTAGGAGTTGGTGGAGTAGGCTCCTTTGGTGGTGGTGGAGTAGGCTCCTTTGGTGGTGGTGGAGTAGGTTCCTTAGGTGGTGGTGGAGTTGGCTCTTTCGGAGGTGGAGGAGTGGGTTCTTTAGGTGGTGGTGGAGTTGGCTCTTTTGGTGGTTCGGGTTCAGGCTCTGGCTCAGGTTCTGCTGCGGGTGGAGTTTCTTCTGCTGGAGGTTCTTCTGGTTTCGGTTCTTCTTCTTTAGCAGGTTCCTCAGCTGGTGCCTCCTCTGCCGGCTTTTCTGCCTCAGACTCCTCAACCTTGACTTCTGTTTGTGTTTCTGTCGTAGATTCAACCACTTCCACCATCTCCTCTGCCGGTGCTGCTTCTTCTGCAGGAGGCTCTTCAGGAGGCGGCTCCTCAGGTGCTGGCTCTTCCGGTGGTGGTTCTTCAGCGGGTGGTTCTTCTTCCTTCGGTGGTTCTTCTGGAGGCGGTTCTTCTGCTGGAGGTTCCTCCTCTTTAGGTGGCTCCTCTTCTTTCGGTGGCTCCTCTTCTTTAAGAGGCTCCTCTGCAGGTGGGTCTTCAGCAGGAGGTGCTTCTGGCTCGGCAGGAGGCTCCTCAGGAGTGGGTTCTGCCGGTGGCTCCTCTTCTTTTGGTGGTTCTTCGGGCGGAGCTTCCGCTTCAGCTGGTGCGGCCGATTTAGCATCTTCCGTCACTTGATCTTCTGCGGCACTTTTCGGCACTTCTTCCACGTCCAGCTCAACTTCGTCCGTTGCCGGCGCATCGTTGGCCGTTCCGTCTTCCGCCGGGGGCTCATCCGCTTTGCTTCCCTTCAGGTCGCCATCGCTCGTTTCAATGAGTTCGCTGGTCGGTTCTTGTCCCTCATCTGTAGGACCATTCGCAACCACAGTATCACCCTCTGGCTCTCCCATCCTAAAATGCAAAATAAGGATTATAACAACTACAGATAAATTAAGACACTGGTTGAATCAAAGAAACTGTCATAGGAATTTGAATCGAAACAGATGCTTATTCAAATATGTTATTAGAAATTGTTGTCTGGACAAGACCTTGATTTGATAAGCTATCAAAGAAATTCACATTGCTTAAATGTATCAACGTAAACAAATTTACATTTGAATATAAAGTTCAAAATAACTTAGTGTCAAATGAACACCTAGATATAGAGCAGATATGGAGATTTTCCATCATAGCCATTTTAAGCATCGTTTGAATGATATGCAAATATTGACTTAATGGAATTAATTAGTGATATGTGGATTTCTAAATTAATATGAATGGCTGAGTTTCCTAGATGTTACAGTAAGACAAGGTTAACCAAATAAAATTCAATATTGGCATAGCTACAGAGAAAAATGCTTGAAAATTCTTGTTCAACGTCTGTATGTTGTATGCTAGTTTATACAACTCTTTTGCACTTTTCCTATGTAAAGACTGTGCATATAAATCAGATAATGCACTGTGCAGCGTGCGTATAACTGAGCACGCTGCACGCTGGGAAGCCTAATCTAAATTGCTGTAGAAAGCAGTTGCCTGCACGATACAGCAGTGTGTACAGCGGAGCTCCAACCTAGACAGCTCTGCTGTACACCAAAAAGTAGGACTCCCAGCCATGGCAAGCAATAATATTGCTGCCACTTCATGTTGAAATTTGTCTAAACTTAGCTGTCAGCTGCAACATAAATGAGTAAGGTTTCATCAATTAAGGAGAGGTTGAATCGTTGTATAAGTACTTTACAACACACCTTAGCGTTGTTCACTAATTTCTACTACGTATACGTCGTATGGGAAGCCCTCGTGCGTGGCACTCGTGCGCTTCGCGCACTCGTGCCCCACACTCGGAGCTTCCCACACGGCGTGCGTATAAATCAGTGAATGCACGCTAAGGTGTGCTATAAAGTATACTTAAGGTACATATATACTTTTAGAGTCATTAAAGGTGCTGGTTTCTTTCGGGTATTGTTGACTCTCATACGACTTTAATCCTTTACGTAAATAGCTAAAACTTACGAAATAACCTATTTTTCTGCTCTCTGGGACCAGCCCCGTATTTTTAGGTGAAACGTTTTGGGGTTCTGCCGTTATACTTTCAGTAGAAAGTCGAGACACCGGACTAGTTGCTATGGCTGCAAAGAGGGCACCGAAATGAACATTTTTGCTTTTACAACATTTGAGCTATCGCCAGTGCAGTCCAGTCAGTACAAGCAACAAAGGATTTTGAGAGTCAAGAAATGGTCATTTCGAGGAAACCAGTTTTTTTTTCAAAAATTACTGCCAAATCTTACGGACAATTTGGTCAATTATTATTATTATTATTTGTTTTGAAACTCGATTTCTCAAAAACTACTCGGCGGGTTCCGGGCGATTTTTGGCGCAGAGTGGAAATTCGCACTTCTGCGGAGCGTCAGTTCGGTTTTCTTGGTTTGGGCTAAAATGTTTTTAGTAGCAAGAAACCTCAAAGCGAAGTTAAGAAATTTCGTGTAACCGTGCATTTTGCCGATTTTCTCGACTGTTAAGACCTGCTGAGCCTAATCCAAGAAAACGTCCCTCTGCCCATATGCCCTTCATATCATGGCATGAAAGGAACTTGTGGCCGATTCTACAGCTTTGCGAAATCGATGCTCAACATTTTTGGTATCTATTTAGCTGTTATGTGAGAAAATTTTTGCTAAGTTTTTTTGCTAATTTTGCAGATGTATAAAACTAAGAACTGGAAGCCCAAGTATATCTAATTGGGACAAGCTTAGAGAATGAGTTAAAGTTAAAGGTTAAGCTAGTTGAAGAAGGTTCGGCTTTTTGAGAAATAACGAAAGCATGCATTATTGAGGAGCCGATTGTGAACCCTTTTTGTCCTCCCAATTCGTTGAAAAATAACTGAATTAGGAAATGAAAGCAAGGACTAAACAATGACAGCTGTAAAGTAGGTATGCAATGTCTAGTGTGTCTTTATCCCGTCATTTGTACAATCTGTAAATAATTTTGCCGTTTTTAAGAAAAGGTATGCAGAGAATTTAATTTTTGGCAAACGGTAACTAACACTAACATCATCAAATATTATCCCAATTAACCTCTGAAAATTCACCTCATTCCTTTCTTTATCCTCATTTCGTTGAGCGTTCGCTGTAGTGGTGACTTTAGAATCTAGCGGGATTTCCCCAAACCCACAGCTTTTTGAGAAAGCGAAGCTTAATGCCAAAACAGTTAAAGTTTGCACCTAATTCCGGAACGTTAGGTAGAAAAAGTTCAGTCAAGCAGCTGTTTCGATGGGACTAGATAGCAGGACGGTTTTTCAAATTGTCTAGATAATTTAAAATAATTAATTTGGCTATCAAAAATTCAGAACAGCTGCCGTTCTTCGCTATGCATAGCTTATGTACTCTTACTACGTCAACGACATGTGGCACCGGCAAACTTCATTAGCCGTTTGAGAAAAAATTGTAGAACAGACACTTGATAAATATTAACTAATTCTAATATGATTAGCATTCGTTTTGGAGTACCGGACTAAATAGGTCCTAAGGCTATCCATTCACTTATTTTAATGTTAACATTGATTCTATTCCGTACAGAAGTTGGATTTAAGCACTCCGACTGATCCTATTAAAATAAGGAAGACAAAATAAAAATGGTACATGCAAGGCAGAAAGCTTTATACTTGATAAAGCATTTGTCCGATGCGCAGCTGTAAAAGAACAACTTTAGAACCTCATTTAAAAATAGGCAACCGAGTGAGTTGTTTTTCGCTCCAGATAACACAAGATAACACGTGCAGCGTTATCGACCTAAACGCGCACAGATTCAGTCAAATGCGCCTGCAAAAGGGAAGGTACCAAAAAGGAACAGACCAAATTTGGACGATTGCTATTAAAGCCCAATATTACAGGTGTGGTTTTACAGGTTACGGCTAAAAAGTGACAATAAATGAGGCGTTAAAAGGAGAACTTACCTCGGAGATTAGAATCTCACAGATAGCGTCATTCAAGTAGTTGTTAGGAGAGGCTGGAAGGCAGAAGTCGCTAAGTAAAGTAGGTATCTACGCAATCATTAGCCGTTTGCCAAAAGATATATTGTCTTCGCTTAGGGGCGCAGGCACTGCAGAATAAGGCTATGCCAGCTGCCGAAAGTTGTTCTTAAACTCTCTGCTCCAACGGAAGGGTAAAGGGAGAGCAAAGCAGCAAAGGTTTGAGGGTTCCTTTTTCTGTCGCAGACTGGCAGGCCGGGTCTGCCAAAAAGCATGTCGTTTGGTATGTAAGCCTTGAGCAGCTGATGTGATTATATATGGCAGTCGGTGGGAATGCCTCTCAAAAATAGGCAACAATGCGAACAGTAGATACCCTTCTTACCCAGCTGTTCTTCTCACTTGATTTGTTGCAAAATTGAGTGTAACAATTTCCGCCTTCAGCTGCGGTAAGGGATGCAGGAATGTGGGATTGTTATAGTTTGTTAAGCCGCAATGGGTCGGCGGTAACCTTAGCCGGAAACTGACATCCGAAGTATCTCATGTGATACCGGTTGCAACTTAAAGCAATAAGAGGCAAGAAGTCATACCAATGAAACCATGAAGACTTAGAAAAGAATGCTCAAAATACATAATTCTTTATCTTTTGTTTGACCCCTCTTGTGGTACTATTCTGCAAACGGATTATACATAACTGTACAGTAAGGTGGGGATGTACTGTACTGTGATACAGTACTGTGCATAACTATTTTATTATTTTAAAACTTTTCATTCACCATTTAAAAGGTTTTGTACGTTCCAGTTTCCTTTATACTTTCCCTTGTAATTTATTATTTCATTGCAAATATGTTAATACTGCAATGCAATCACTATGTCTGCGAGAGCATGCATGCATATGTCGGTTTGACTCGAAATGTTTGCTTCGAAACTCTGTTCATTTTTGATATCTATATGAATATTAATGATATTCTGCCTCTTATTCTGTGAATGCCCCTCTTTTTCTAGTAAAATGTACGGCCACTTGGCCTTTTGTATTGTAGTTAGGTTTTGGGACATTGTATTATTCTTGGTATAGGTCAGCTAGGGCCGTACTTTGGGTAACGTAGTGGGAATGTGCTTTAGGCTTCACTATTTAATCTGACCTCTACTTGGTGGCGGGGCTTGTTTTAGGCCGGTCTGGCATCTGCAATCCAGGTCGGGTATCCTGCCCTCGCGCACAGCAACCCCATGAAATATTTGGCCATCCCTCCTACTAGCCCTTGCAGTTAAATCATGACAGCCTTTTTTGATCCCGTGGAAGAAAAGATCAAGCCGCACCCCTTGCCAACATGTGCAATTTAGCTACGACTTAGATACCGTCCGGATTTCAATGACACTTAGATACAGTGCAATGTTGACGTCATGTCTGCGAATGGTCTTTTACAGCCCCCTCACCCCAGTCGGTTCGCTGGTTACGGGTAGCGTCAGCAAACGTTGAACTTTGTCTGGGTGTTGGGATAGCTGACACTTAACAAAGTGGCATTGGCGTTGCAATCAGCCGAGGTGTGCCACAGGAATTGAGGTCCTGTGGTAGCGCTACTTGGCGGACGGCCAGATTTGCTGCGGTGAGATTTCCAGGTTTTCCAAATAACCTCCTAGGCCCTGTTGCATAAAAGTTTTATCAGTCTAACAGCCTAACAGTCTATCAGTTTAACAGTGGTTTCTGTTGCATAAAGTTTAACACTGCTAACTCACTGGTAACTGATAATTAACAGTGTTATAACAGTAGATCTAACAGTGTTTGTTGCATATACTTCAACAGTGTTAGCTTTTGACTGATAATTTAGAGCTAACAGTCTATCAGTTGTATGGTCACCGTTAGGTTTACTATCAGTAGAGAGTTCTTGAATTTTAATAAATCTTAATGAAGTTTGCAGAATTATTTGCAATATTAACAACTGACATAATAGAATAGCGGAATTAATGATTTTTTCAACTTATATATTTTCACGCATTTAACTCAATTTATTGGAGAGACCTGGACGCAGTAATGTTTATTTTCTAGACTTACTTTTTATTCTGATTGTTCTTGTTTACGCATAAGTAATATTCTCTGAATCTCATTCAGGCAATATCTGAATCGACATGTATGACTATACTCATCCAAAACTTCCTAAATTTTTTTGACAGTTTATAAATCCAACCCCCAAGTGAAAATATGACAATAAGGGAATCTAGAAACTTCAAAAAGCTTATCAGCCGGTTGCACCAAATAGGATTAACTTCTAACTAAAATGTTATTAGCTAGTCTTAATCTTATTTTAGTCAGATTCTCCGTTGCACCAAGTTGGTTAGATTTTAAAATCTGATTAACTCTAAACCAATCAGTATTTTTCCCAGAGGCGCTCTAGCAAATCAAGTACAAGCTTATGTCACTTGATGACTTTAGTTATATTTTAGTTAGATTTTAATCAGATGTTAGTCAGAAGTTAGTCAAATGTTAATCTTACTCCTGACTAGAATTAAAATCTAACTAACTTTTCATTTGGTGCAACTGAAAATGGTCTTAATTAGAATTTAATTACAGATTAGTCTAATTAGATGTTAGCCAGATTTGGTGCAACCGGCCGTATATCCTTAAAATACCAGAAAAGCAATGAAAACACCACAAACGGATAGTAATAAAAAGGCAATAATAATAATAATAATAATAATAATAATAATAATAATAATAAGGCAATAATAAGCAAATTATCGCCGCCCTAACCAAAAGATGCACTGATTATCAGACTGATAATGAGTGTGTTAGAAATAAGAATAGCTCAATTGGAACTTAGTAAGAGCTAAGATTGCATCCAGGGCTTTGGTATTAGCTAGTCATGGCTATGTAGCCATCGTGTATAACGATCAGTAAACTTGCTATTCTATTTTCCCTGGTATTGCGAACTCCCATTCCCAATAGGTTATGGGCCCAGCCCACTTGAACACTGTGTCTAGATAACTCTATTCGTCGGACCTTGTCCTCTTCTTTGGTTGTTGTCAATTCACCTACAGTGAAGAATGGCTTAAAAAACGAGCCATTTACAGATTGCCAAGTTTGGAGGCGATAACTTCCCGACGTGGAAATACAAGATGAGAATGGTCCTTATTGACAAAGATTTGTGGGGCCATGTCGATGGAACCGAATTGCTGAGAAATGAGGCGATAGAAGCTCAGACCCCGGAGTTCAGAAAGAAGGCCAACAAGGCTGTCATGAAGTTTAAGAAAAGGTGAACATGGTAAACCGACAAGGGCATGGGCGGCAGATTCTTAGAGTACCGCCCCAGCCAGAACCTCCGGCACAAAGAGGACCGGACGTAGCGATTCCGAGAAGATACCCTCAAAGAACCCGGCGTCCAGTTAGAAGACAAGAACTCTTGGAATAATGGAATACGAAACTCACAAATATAGACGTTGACTGGATTCAAGCCCTTAAAGAAGGAAAGAAGTGTCATGAAGTTTAAGAAAAGGCTAAATTTATACCCGGTTTTTGATCGTTTACTTTTCAAGTATGTAATGAGTTCTGGAGTATACGTTTGACAAATGTGATGTGTAGTTTGTACAGGAAGTTTATAAGTTGCAAGATTCTGGGGTTTTCTGATCCAATACTCTAGTTTCATAAGCTCATAGTAACGCCTGTTCTTCGATTAAAGTTGGTTTTCTCGCGCCTGCCAATATCTAGCGGATAACTGCCATCTAGTTTTCGGTCACATTTTTGGGACCCCAGGCGGGACGCAATTTTTGGCTCAGGAAGAGTGGATCAGTATTGCGCCCGTCGCTAGACCCTGGTATCGGAACACTGGCATCGCTGGAACCGGGAACGTTGATCTTGACAAGAAAGGGGAAGCAATAATCACTCAGGAAGATGGAGAGAAGCTGTCTTTCTGTCATGAGCGAAACAAAGAAATTGTGGACGGACCTCCATCAGTTGTGTCCATTAATGTAAGTGCGCTCGCATAATCCCCTCAGTATTATATGAGCTATAAAATTGGAAATAGAGAATTGCGGAGTTTGTGCATAAATCTTCATATTAGAGACGAAACGATGAATCAAAACAATGATAATAATGATGATGATATCGCAGTCGTTAATGCTGCTCAGCCAAATGTTGCAGATGCGAATCAAAACCCCTTCTTAAAACTTTTTCCTGTTCCCAACCCACCGGTATTTCTAGGAAATCATACGCAGGATGTCAAATCTTGGTTTAGTAATTTCAACAGGGTAACTAAAGCTAATGGTTGGTCTGAGGACACTTGCAAACAAATATTTTTCGGTTTGATAGGCGATGACGCGGCATTGATTTATGAGGGACTCTCAGAGATAGAGAGAAGTTCTATTGAAAATTTGGAAAATGCTTTTATTAAACGGGTGTGTCCACCACGTTTAGCAGATATGTCGTGGAATCAGCTTAGGTCTCGCGTTCAAGCAGAAGCGGAAACGGTGGATGAGTTTTCTAATGATCTGCTTAGATTGGGTCGGAAAGCTTACCTTACAAAAACGTTGGCTGAAATTAAGGAGATAGTAAAAAATCATTTAGTCTATCAATGCAAACCCGCATTAAGCCAAAAGCTGGTTACTCGAGATTTGACATCCTATGATGATGCTTTGTATAGAGCGCGATGTGTGGAGTGCACGCAAACGACGGGTGCTCCCGGTCAGGAAACTCGTTTAGCTAATTTAGAAAAAAGTGTTGCCGCGGTGCTAAACCATTTAACAAGCACTGCAACCTCTAATACTACGTGTGCTGCTGTTAGTATGCAACAGCCAAGTTCTGCTTTCTCTGACAGGTTGCAAAATATTGAAACACAATTATACAATTTGACTGAAAGGTTAACCACACTTCTGTTCCAGCCACTCGTAGAGCTAACGGAGTTCAGTGCTATTATTGTGGTCGTACTGGGCACATGCAGCGGGAATGTAGAATTAGGATGCGGGACCAAAATAGCGGCAACCGCGGCTCCCCTGGAATCTCACAGGGGGAAACGGAAAATAACTTCCTCTCGTGCCCACAGAGGAAGTGATGTTTCAGAAAACGTGGGCTCGGATTTAGTTTGTGTGTGCAATAGCTGTAGAAATTTTGACCTCGTTGACGATAATTCAGTTAATTCCTTTGGTGATTGTAGTACTAATCTTTGCAGTATTTGTCGTAAGATGTTCGCCTTTGTATGCAGTACCTTAGCGTAACCTCCAGAGCCTACTGAGCCATTGCATATAATGGGAACGGTGGGAGGTGTTCAAACGAGGGTACTTATTGATACTGGAGCTTCGATTAGTATCATAAGCAATAAACTTTATTCAAAAGTTGGGGGGCTCCTTAAATCAGTTTGTTGTAAAGCAGTTAGTGCTAGTGGCCATGGCTTGAGCATTCTAGGCTACTGCACGGTAGATGTAGTGTTAGAGGAAGGGGACTTTCAAGCGCCATTTTTAGTAGTCGAAAACTGCCCACACGACTGTATTCTGGGCGTTAACTTTCTATTGCGCACGGGAACGCTTCATTCCTTGGTTCGGCGTGCTTCTGAGAATATTCGCAGTGAAACTAAACTTCCAAGGGGGATTGCTTCAAATGAACAAAGGGGTGACAGTGACCCAATGGTGACTATTGGGAGCAGCATAGTTCTTAGGTCGAAACAGTCCGCGGTTGTTCCGGGTGTAGTGCAAGGTGATAGACGCCACGAAACAATGTTTTTCGAACCCTGCACCGTCTCGAGGGACAATGACGTTCCATACGCTGCTGATCCTGCTTTGGTCAGAGTGGATTCTGCTGGACTGATACCTATCCTTGTCACCAACCAATCCGATAAACCGGTTATAATTTCTAAAGGTGCCTTTATAGGGTGTGCAGAGCCGTTCAAGGTTTCAGAGCATAGTGTAAAGACACTTCCAGGAAGCATAGCAGCCATAACGGATTCGTCCGGACAGACTGCTAACGTGGACTTTTTTGAAGACATTAAAGTAGGCGAATCACTCTCAGGCGAGTAGCAAGAACTCGTCAGAAAAACCCTTGCAGAGTTTTCCGATGTGTTTGCCAAATCGGACGATGATTTGGACCGCACTAACATAGTTCAGCACAAG
>JASAND010019814.1:0-38424 GCA_030248195.1 Trissonchulus latispiculum | reverse complement strand
GACACCAATTTTTACTGCATATGTGGTATTAAGTGTTGGATTATATGCATTAATTAAATTAATTAAATTAAGTTGGGTTGTAAGTTGTATTAATTATGTAATTATTAAGTATTACGAATACAACTGTTGCAGACGCAGAGCTATGCTCACAAATTGGTAAACTGTTACTGAAGAACTGCCACCAGCATCAGTCCGGGCAGTTTCCGCGAATATGGGTTGTTCAGCGAAGCTGGTCCATATTAGTGCGCTTTTAACCTAGTCCTCCTGGTATTTACAACCTGCCCCTCCCATATTAACGTTTTAAAACCTAGTCCTCTGTCCGCTTAAAACCCAGTGTCACCCATATTGCATTTTTCATGCTCCATCGGAGCATTTTTATTCTTGTATATGTGTATACTGCTATAACTAAGCTTAAAAGTGCTCAAAAATTAAGTTTTAGCACCAAAAAACGATTTTTGACCAAAAAATTCCAGCGAAGCCGGAACATTTTTGAAAATTCTGACCAAAAAGGCTGACAATTTGGCATTTTCTGGGCACCTCAGGGTAAGCGGGGAGGGGAACGAGTGGGGGGAAGGGGTCGAGTCAGCGCCCTCCGCCCCCCACCAGTAAAAAACCCCAGTTTTGGAGATATTTTGGGGGCGGCCCTGCTTTTTAGACTTCCCCCAAATTCCCCACGACCCCCCCCCCGTCAGTGCACCCCTGTTTACGGAGGTTTCATAAAATTTTTGTTTCTTACAAATTTTTCTGAAAATTGTCATGAAACATAGGGGCCCGACATCCCAAAGAGAGGGGGCCCGGTCCTCTTCCATTACGCTGCTACTGCTCCCCTCCTCCTATTTAGCCAGACCCACCTCCCAACTTTTTTCGAAACCAACCCCACTTTTTTCTAACTAAAACCCTATGGTTTTTGTCGTTAGAAACGGCTGATATATAATGCGATTTTTAGCATAAAAAACAGAAACAAAATTGGGGAAGATTGTGCCCACTCCAAATCTCCGTTACACCTATTGTCTCCGGGGACTTTTCACTCGTCTTCGGATTATTATGAATGCGAATTCAATGATCAGTCATATACATCACTTTTTTCCAACTTTATTTTATTTTTTAATTTTAGATTTTTGATTTTTACGTATATATCTACAACGACCCGTTTGCTTGGCCCCCGTTGGTTCTCTTCTTAATGGGCTCACCAGATGTCGTCCACTGGTCATGGTGCAAAGGAATACGCTGCTGCTAAGTATGCCAGCGGTGGGGGGCCTGCAGCCACCGGTCACCACAGTCCCCGAAGTGGCGCTGGTATGGTGGGAGGTGGGCGAACCACCTCCGCCAGCTCTAGGATTATACAATCCTCCAGCAGCAGTACCAGCGAGTACAGCGCTTCTACCTGGTCCTCTTCCTCGACTTCCTCCCCATTTCCTCCCCACCCGATGTCCCTGCCAGCTGGTGATCCTCAGTCACAGCTGACTCCCAGCTCCAGGCGACCCCCTCCCTTAGACTCCTCTCCCTCCACCGCCTACTCGCCGTCCCCCTCGCTAGGACCGTCCGGCACCAGTACAGCCAGCAGCAGCGTTCTGCGGACTGCTGGCGGCGCCACAGCGCACCAGCAGCAGCTTCGAAAGATTGCCGCCAGCCTTCAGCCCTTCAAGAATACCGCCAGTCCCAGTCCCGCCGCCTCGAACCCTATGTCGTCGTTTTCTCAGATGGGTGGTGTCGGACATCTTTATGGGTCGTCGCCGGGGACTGATGGGACTCCGCATCTGATGCTGAGCAGTACGGAAAGCACCAGCTCGGGGAGCCCTCTCGGTCAGTCGTCTCCCTATGGAGCGGCATCGTCGACGGACAGTGAGACTAAACGACGCTGGATGCAGCAACGAAAAGTTTGTGCAGATTACGTGTCTTGTTTTTGTTTCATAAGACTGTGAACTAAAAATAATATATTTGTCTGACAGTGAGTTTGGTTTTACTTAGGAATCTGTGTGGAGTTTGAAGATTTTGAATTGGAATCTGGGCATTTTGTAGGAATATAGTCCCCTTACGTATTAATAGTTTGTTTTATTTTAGTTTGCTCTTTTGTTCATGAAAGTTTGGTCCTTTTTCAGGAAGAGCTTCAATCAAAGATGGCTTATCGTGGTCTTCCAGATTTCACTCAGTCTACTAGTGCCTTAAAGGTTCTACCGGCCTATTCTGAAACGATTCGTGAGTCGCTATTACTGGTTTGCTGTCTGTTCTTTTTTATTTTCTGTTAGTTTCTTGCCCTATCGGTTTTTATAATCTGAAGCGGAAAGTTAAGTCGAATTGATTTAAGTTTTAACAGTGTGAATGTTGGAGCTTTGCTAAATTTTCCGCAGTTAAGTCAAGCTTGTTTTTAGTTTTGCTTGGAAATTTGGATCGAAGCCAGGAATTTATAGGTTTGCCGTAAATACATGTGCCCACACTCAGTATAATATACTGGTCACCGCTCAGTTTTCAAAAATTTCTAAAAGGCTTCCCTTGGAGTGTTTACTGTTATTTGCGTGTTTATAGGAATTGTTTTTTGTAAAGATTCTCACAAACGCGCACCACGCACTTAAAGTTGTCATACGTATTAGGGTATTTTTAGGGATTATTCCCGGGAGGAGGGATAGTGAACATTTTTTCGCAAAAATGAGCCAAAAATTAAAAACTGGCATTTTCGGCGTATTTTGCACGAACAAACGCTAAAAATCTCAACGTCTGGATTTAGGGGAAAAGTACGCAGGCATTTTTAGGTAAAACATCTCCGGTTCCAGAAAATTGTTGGAAACTCCCCTATTTTTGACAATAACTTGGGTATCTAAAAAATCTCGGGGGTGGGCAGGTAACTTTCGGGCCTCCCTGTAAAAACCTTCCTTAAAACGCATATGCTAGCTTATCGTTTTCGGTTATATTTTAGTTCATCGAAAGCAAAGTCTTGACAATGACAGTTCCAGTTCTCGGTCGGAAAGTCCTGTAGGCGCCTATCGATCCTCTACTGTGGCTCCTCTGCCCACTCACCAGCAACGGATGATGACCCATTCCGCTTCGGGCACCACGGTCGTCGGAGGATATCCTGCCGGTGGCGCTAATCCGGCACGATTTATGGTTGTGAGCATGAGTGAGACTGCGGCGGCCACTGCGGCACCCCCGTCAGGCGGTGGTTTGGCTCGTGAACCGCCTCCCTACAGCCAGCTGGTCAGTGCCGGCACCAGCCATAAGGCCAGTCATGTCAGCATGATGCTGAAAAGTCCGCCGCCGAGAGATGCCGGGACTGCTTCTCCTGCCGCCTCCACCCCCGTCTCAAATTTTCCCGCCTATCCGCCCAACTCGTTTGTGGCCTGCAGTCGTAAGGTAGACAGGGTGCTGCCGCAGAACGCCCTTGAGCCTTCCTCGGCCCTGTCGCAACCTTCGGTTACGGCTTCGGTCACCATGGTTCATACGCCGCATTCTGCGCTGGCCTATGGCCTATCGCCTAGTGCTTCGTCCACTGCTGCTGGTGCTGGTGCTGGTGGTGGTGCTCGTGCTCCTACCAAGGTACTCAGTGCCCGCTTTGATTCCCTGATGGTTGCCGATCTTCGACTGAACGTTCATTCAACGGAGGGCGCCGATGGCACCCGGAGCATGAACTATGATCTGCAGGCGGAGAGCGGTGCCTCTGGGCAGATTATGTCCATGCAGGCTAGCGCTAACATCAGCAGCAGCAACAGCAATAACAACAACAACCATACCCAACCGTCAACCTTCGATTCGTCGGATGGTAGTAGGTCACGCTTTTCCTCCAGATCCTATGCACCCAGTGATCTGTCCTCTCCGCGCGACAGTATCAGCCCGATCAGCAATCTGCTGCCCCCGGATCGCCATTCGCCCTATTCGCCCATGGGCGGGGCTTTGGGTGCGGCCGGTGGGGGCTCTCGATACTATCATCATCACCATCACTATCACCATCCTGGCGGTGACCCTTCGGTGGCTGAACTGTGCGAAAAGGTGGACCATCTGGTCTACAAGTCCAGCCTACAGCAGCAACAGCAGCAGCAGGTGTTGGCTGGACTAGCTGCGGCTGGTCGATTCCCGAATCCGGCTGCAAACGGTAAACGAGAATCGACCAGTTCGGCCAACAGTGATGGACCAGCAGCGGCTGCGGGACCGCCCGGTCCAGAGTTGGCCAATTTTACCGGCATGGATACCTCCGGTATCTCTTCCATGCAATCCACATCGAGCTATGGACTGCTACAGCAGCAGCAGCAACAACAACAACATTCACCCTCGTCAGTTGCCTATCAGATTAGGTCCTCTGCGGCTAGTTCTGTTGGGACCTTTAATCCCAACTCCCTCACCACCCTCCCGCTACATTCCTCGTCTGGTCATGGTAGACCCATTTCTCCCACCTCCTCCATCAGCACGGAGAGCTCTGGCAGTAGTCTTCCGACCGGCCCGCCGCTGCGCACCAGCCAGAGTGCTGCAGCGGGACTCAACGAGAGCGGAGCGGCATCGTCTGACTCTACCGCTTCGATTGTTCGCTCCGTCAGCCCTCTCCCTGATACCATAATGCGACGACTTAAAAGTGATAGCTTTGAATCTGTGATCAAACCGATGACTCCGAAAGCCCTTAAATTTTTCCTGGAGCAGCATGTGGAAAATGTGATAAAGCAGCATAAGGAGCGTGAAAAACGAATGTTTCAGGTACATCCTTATGTATACTAAGTATTTTATCGTGGATTTGTGACCTGTGATTGTTTTTCTCGATTGGTAAATATGAGTATGTACCTTGACCCTGACTTAGCTACCGAACTGGGTTGGGTTTGATCTGGTCTGGGGCCCGTTGCATAAAAGTGATTAGTTGACTAGTGTATCAGTTTTTCGTTGTTAGATTTGACTTTGATCTCGTCCGTCTGGCATGTGAAATTTTTTGATATTATGACTGGCCTATAATTGGTTTCGTGTCTACTTATGCTACTAAGCAAAAGCTTTTTGCAGTAGCATATTTCCGCTAGATCTGTTTGTTTCTATTATTTCAGCTGGCGCGTGAGCTGTCTCGCTGTCAGCTGCCGCAGCCAGTGCAGTGTGGAATGCGACGACTCCTGATTCAGAAAGAATCTCAGTTTCTTCGACTGAAGCGACAGAAACTAGACCGATCCATGTTTGAGACCATTCAGACGATTGGCCAGGGCGCCTTTGGCGAGGTGGCCCTCGTGAGAAAGGTATATAATAAGTAAACGTACGTATGTAACTAATACCTACGTAGGAATACTCTGTGGTTGATATTTGCTTTTAATTTGGACGGATGTTAGAGACAAAGGCGTAGACATGGTACCAAGGTATTGAAGATAGTGGCTTTTAAAAGATGTACGGGCGTGTGTAGCGAGAGTGGAGGTATACATTATTAAACAGTACAAAAAACCTGTGTCCATCATCCTAGTCTACTATAATATGTTGGCACTTCTGTTACAATCAGTTTTCTTTTGTCTAACCACAGGTACATTGCAATTTCTGAAACACTGTCATACAGAGAAAAATTAACAGGCGCGCTCTTATACCGCTGACAGTTTAAAGTATAACGTCTGTATGGTTTACGTATGTCTTATACAATAAGAATTGTGGTCTGAGAAATGATTCACGTTTTTGTTTCCATTTTTTCGCACTTCCTACACTGATTGAATCAGTTTTCGCTCTAAGATGGATAGTGCATTGTTGATAGTGCATTCCAAAGAGTATAAAAAAGTTACCCACCGTTTCTGTTTCTAGGTCAAGACAGAAAGAAATAGTGTCTGCATGTTGTGGAACATTATTTAACTGGTTAATGATGTAAAATATTTGTATAAAATGACTAAGCTTTTCTTCCTGCAAATCCACATTATTTAAAAATCAAGGAGAAGGTTATACGTATATAGGTATATATAAGAGTTTCCTTTTGTTAATACTAGCATTGCATAACTTAATCTATTCGGAAAATACACTACATCAGATAAATTTCATAAAAATGAAAAGTAAAGCAACAATTGTCTTCGGAGAGAGCTCCAAACTACAGAAGTTTATTGGGTGCTGGTGCTTATCTGCTGATTCACATTCCTAGCCAGCAGTGACAACCATACATGTGCTTGGGGGGCAGACCTGGACCTCACCCCCCCCCCCAGAGGGGTCCATCACCCCCTGAATCCGGTTTTGCCCCGGTTCACACCCCCCCCCCCCAACTTCCCCTCCTGCACATGTCTTCTGGTGACAACTGACTAAAGTGTTGACTACATCTGTGGAAGGGAAGCAGACCTTCATCAAGTATTACGCCAGAACAATGATTTTTATAGCAGTGGTGCCCGCCCACTTTAGAGGAGCTTATCCAGGATTTTGAAAAGGGGGGATCCGACCCTAAAAGCGAGTTGGTCCATGCCTCAATTTCCAAAAAAATGGCCAATTTGCACTAAAAATTTAAAAATTTCTGAAAGGGGCGTTGGAACCCCCGGAACTTCCCCGGTACGCCCCTGCCTCTTACCGACCAGCTAAGGATAGATAGCCGGATAACATGTGGGAAATGGAAGAAGACTAAATTAATGTTTGTAGTTTTTTTCTAATATGCGACTCAACTGAAACATTAAAGAGTATATCATGGCTGGTTCGATTATGGCTAAACATTTGTGGGGGATGCGAGTTGAAGAGGACTCCGTGAAGCTCCCCGTCGATGGCGAGGAGAGATTTCTCTCGAAATCGGGGGAAGGTGTTAAGACTTATGGTTAATGAATGGTTAAAATTTTTAAGCTGAAATTGATAAAATTGAGTGTTTGCAAGTGCAACGCGGTGTTAAATTTTACGGAAAATGGGCCAAAACGGCTTATACCGAACTCGGGAAGATCCCTCCAGTCCTAGTAAGCCAGCATAATGTCTTGGCTGCGAAATATTCTAATGTTCCTTGTGTACTGCTCGTGTCGAACTCTAGTATGCTCTGTACTAAATCATTTAGTCTTTTCCCAATTAAAGTAAAGTTGTATATAGCTTATTATGTTATGCTGCCATTTAGCGTTTTTTGTTTCTTTATTGTTCTAGAAAGATACACAGGCACTCTACGCAATGAAGGTGTTGCGTAAGCTGGATGTGATCAAAAAGAATCAGGCGGCACATGTTAAAGCTGAGAGAGATATTCTTTCAGAAGCTGACAATGAATGGGTTGTGAAATTGTATTATTCATTTCAGGTATATACTATGCGGCATGAATGCAGTGCAGGCAGTTATTTGGCTTTATTTTTGGGCGATTTTAATGGAAGGGGTATGAAGCCCTTCATCGACGGGAAGTGCTCACCCTTAGTCCAAAATGCTAAAATTTCGTTAAATATTTATCGAAGCCTGAAAAATTTCGACAATTTAGGGTAACAACAGAAGAATTTTGCGGCTATGGGGGGATACAGGAACTTACGGGGAAGTGGGAACCCACCCCTCCTCTTCCCCCTCCCCCAGTGAAAATAAGTCAGCTTATTGTTAATATCATACATAACATGTTAAACTTCAATGAAACCCTTCATGAATTGGAAGCAGTGTCACTAGCTAGCAACTAACTAAAACATATGATCGTAATTACTTAGCATTAAGAATTCTGTAGTTCGTCTATTCTCAGAAATTTCTCCGAAAATTTTCCCACTGTTTTTGTCTCAGCTGTTGACCTACATTGATCGCTATTGTTTCTAGGACAAGGAGAATTTATTTTTTATAATGGAATATATTCCCGGTGGTGACCTCATGGCTCTTTTAATCAAAAAAGGGATTTTTGATGAACCCTTGGCTAAGTAAGTTCTAATAAGTCTAGTTTATAGTGGACCCACTTATTGTTTTTCACTAACTTCATGTTTCCAAATATACGTTTTAATTTTTGAATACTTTCACAAAGGCATACGTTTTGTTATTTTTTTACAACAGCCGCTAGTTGACGTTTTCTCACAAGTCTTCGCTGACCTACAGCCGAGGAATCCAATTTGTTAGTTGAGTTTGCATATACCGCTGAATGAAGGTATTCAGAAATTGCACTTTGACACCACGAGCCGGAAATATCTAGTTTGGTAGTAGTTTCATTTTATTTTCCTTTATAGATTCTACATTGCCGAGCTTGTTTGTGCCATCGAAAGCGTTCATAAACTGAAGTTTATACACAGGTATCAGAGTTGTGTCTACTTATTTCTAATTTTGCTCAAATTAAATTAGATTTTATTTTTCTTCTTTCGATGTATACGCGTTTATATGCCACAACTTATTCTGTAATGAGATGTCATTAGCAGAAGTGAAAATTTGCATGAAAAATATACAAATAACGAAGTATCGTAGTATATTTTGCTAAAACTGTTCTTTTTTAGAGACATCAAGCCGGATAATATCTTGATTGATAAGGACGGCCATATCAAACTAACAGATTTTGGTCTGTGCACTGGCTTTCGTTGGACTCATGAATCAAAATACTACAGAGATCAGCTGCCTTGTATGTATCTACGTTAATTACGCTATTTAGTGTTAAAGAGATCAAATCGAGCTGTGCTGTAAATATCCCAATATTGCACATGTGGTTCTCGGAGCCGATCAAATGCTGCACTATTTGCCGACTCCACCGACTCCCACCGGCTTCGACTTGGACATAATTATCCGGCATCGTGCTGGGGTATTGCA
Organism: Trissonchulus latispiculum; assembly: GCA_030248195.1. Taxonomy (NCBI): domain Eukaryota; kingdom Metazoa; phylum Nematoda; class Enoplea; order Enoplida; family Ironidae; genus Trissonchulus; species Trissonchulus latispiculum. The sequence continues at coordinate 29,796 of JASAND010019814.1, read as the reverse complement.
CAGTGCAATCTTAAGTACAAGTGCTACAACAATAAACAACAAATGCGATCTGGGGTGGTTCCGTAGAAGTTTGGGAGTACTAGACTCGATAACTAGATTCATGCTAGTTGCTGAGTCTGGTAGTTAGGTACCTCTAGTGTACCATGAAACGTTGCTAGTCAGTAGCGACAAGCACTAAAACCTGTGAGTCGAGCTACTAGAGGTGACAAATCTCTGTTCCATAAAATTCACTAGCATGCATGCAAGTAAGGAACTGCGCAGTCATCAAGTTCTCTATTTTGGTTAGTGATAATTAGTGTCAAGTAACCTTTTATTTTTGTCAGCGCCTGCTCAAATTCGACAGGTGCACTTTTTTGAAACTTTTCATTGATGTTTGCAAATGTTGTGAAGTTTCATTGTGATGTGAATTTTTCGAACGATAATGGTTTTCTTGCGAACTCGTACTCGCAGTGAGTGCCGTGCTCGCTTTGCTAATTGTGTCGAGTCAGGCGAAAAGTTTTATGGTACATTGACTCGACGACCAGAGCTAATTTTGCGAGTTCTCGCATGGTAGTCTGTTTTAAGGAACCGCCCACTGTTGTACTGATATTGTGAAGTCTGATAAAGATGGAATCTCAGCATGCTCCTCCAAGCTACACAAGAGATCTCGTGTGCAACGCTTTTTCCCTTTTCTGTTCTTGTTTTATATTTAGCGCGTTTTGTGTATCACATTTAGATCACGAATCTCAAGATTCTTTTGACATGCTATCACAGGAGGATCGAAAATTGCTCGACTATCGACATGAGAAGCAGAAAAATCGTAGTCAGGCCCATTCCCTGGTGGGAACACCCAACTATATTGCGTAAGTCCGGGTGTGTGGTTAGGCTTTGTTTTAAAAATGTCCGTCTACAGTATTTTTCTTTTGTCAGAACAAGAGGCACAATGAGAGACTGGCGATAGTGCTGCCAATCGTAAAGCGTTGAGTGGTAGTGTTGGCTGCTTGTTTTGTCCAAAAAGATATGTAAACCACCTTTGCACAAACTCGTGTAACTTCCAGATTATATTCCATTGGTGTTACCGATTCGTATAAAAACTGGCCCGGTATTATTTTACGTTGTATTTCAAGAGTTTACTTGCCAGTCGTGACTTTGTTATTTGTTATTACTGCAACAAAACATAAACAGAAAACTTAGTTGTCGTAGAAAAGCCTAAGATTAATTGGTTTTCGTACTTTGTTTTAGACCAGAAGTGTTGGAGCGTGTCGGTACGTGATTAGCTAATAAGTGTGGTGTAGTAATTTCTTATGTGATGGTTTGGCTTGGGTTAAACGGCCGTACACCTTTGACTTCCTAAATATTTCCATTTTGAGCGAGATTCGTATAATGTCTGGTATCTCCAAACAAGCTAAACAGCAACTTTAATCGATAGTCTTCACGCATGCTTTGATTTCATGGGTTGCATGCTTGTAGACGCCAAACTGTATATTATGATGTAACGAGCTTATGTCAAATTCTTGGGTATATTGCGCAATCCCACCAATTTTTTACCAATATCATTGAAATTTTTTGTGGGTGCATACTAGAGGCTGATGAATTTAAAATTTAAAAATTTTTAAAATTTTAGAAAATTTAGAAAATTTTAAATTTTAGTTTGGTAGGGTGAGGGGGAACCAAGAGGAGCCTAAAAATTTCTTTACAAAAATTTTGCTTAAAACTTGCATACAGCGGTTTCATGGGCGTTACCACGAATCCGAAATCCGTTTTTCGATAAAGCTTTTCGTTAGCTTAAAATAAGCTAAAGTTCTAACTTAAGATGTCAGCTTATATCGTGAGCTAACGAAAAGCTTTATCGAAAAACGGATTTCTGATTCGTGCTCAGCGCCACTGAAAACCCCCTGTATGCACGTTTTCAGCAAATTTTTTTCAAAAAATTTCTCGGTTCAGCTTGGCCCCACCTTGCCAAACTAAAATTTAAAATTTTTTAAAATTCTAAAATTCTTTAATTTTTGAATTCATTAGTCCATACAAAATTTTGAAGTTATTGGTAAAAACATCAAAAGTTAGGGCTGGGGGGAATTGCGCAACAGATCCAAATTCTTCTGTTTGTTTTCTTACACATAAGGGCTTATTTACAAGAACAAGTGTGAGATTAACGTCGGCTACTGAATTTTCTCTAGGCCAAAAATAGTGGGGGGACCAAAAGTGGGTAAAATGGGCTAAAAACGCAAAAATACCATAAAAATTGCGTGTTTTCAAAGATACTGCTATAACTAAGCTCAAAAGTGATCCAAAAGGACGTTTTAGTACCAAAATAAACGATATTTGACCAAAAATTCCGGCGACGCCGGAATAATTTTGAAACTTTTGCCCAAAAATCCTTAAAATTGTATTTTCTGTGCACCTTATGAAAAGTGGGTGGAACGAGTGGCTGAGGGGAACCCAAAGGGGGGGGGGGCACGACGCCCACTAAACAAAACTCAGAGCTGATATAGACCGAATGGTAGTGGGTGGGTGCAATGCATTAATCATAGATTAATCAATAAAAAGCGCCTGCCCTGTAGTCATTTTGCAGGCCCTGTAGTCATTAGGCAGGTCCTGGAGTCATTAGGCAGGAGCGATTTAATGGACGCGGTCGCATTTATCGTTGATGATTGTAATCTATGATACACTATGGTCATGGTTGGTTTTCACTTTATTATTCTTTATGTTTAGGACATACACAGCTTTGTGATTGGTGGTCTGTGGGCGTCATTTTGTACGAGATGTTGGTAGGATGTCCGCCTTTTCAAGCGGACTCACCTAGAGAAACACAAATTAAGGTACTGTCAATTAAATCTAGATTGAAGCTTTTAACAATGTTGACAAATTAAATTGCTTCTGCAATACTATGGTTGTAATTCTGTACTTTATGCTAATACATCTGTGTTTTTTGCATTGCTGTCTCCAGCGAGTTCTGTTTACAATTACTGTATTGGTCGGTATTTCGGTTTTTTCTGACGTCATTTTCAGATTATTCACTGGGAACGAACACTCAGAATCCCGAAGGATCGCGTAATGACGCCCTACGCCCGCTCCCTTATCCTCCAGCTGTGCTGTGGAAAGGACCGGAGACTGGGAAAGGACCACGGAGCCACCGATGTGAAATCCCATCCCTGGTTTACGGTAGGAAAGTTTAATCTTCTTTTTCTGACTACGAGAAGACTTTTGTATCGTAGAATCTTCAAAATGCTGTACAGTCTTTGAATCCAACTGATTGTGTATGCTCTAATCCTTATGCTGTTAGTTAAATGTAAATCTTCAGTCAGTTTCCATAAAAAGGGAAATTAGTTATTAAACTACAACCAATCAGTCGTCGCGTTACGTCAGTCGTTATCAGAATAACTTGCGTTCTGAAACCGTAATTTCGAGCCAATCAAATCTGACAAAACTATAAATGTTTGGCAATGTTTGTCAACTCAAGATGCTGCTGTTCCTCTGGGTTTGGCTGCATTATGAATTACTTAGTGGTGACCATCACCCGAAGAAAATGCAAAGTATAATCCACGAAATAGTTTACATTCGACTGGTTTAGGGGCAACTCAACCAAACAAGGTTATTATAACTCTTGTGGTTTTCTTCCCGTACTGTCCTTCTTCGCAACAGGGAATCAGGAAACTGAATTTTGTTTTTGGGTATACCTGGCATTTTTAGGGTGGGAGATTTGGGGGAAGGCTTCCGAAAAGTGGGGGAGGCGAGTAAATTTGTCAATATTTTTAGCAAAAAATTTACATGTTAAGGTAAAAACGCAAAAATAAGTCCATAAATTCGCTAAAAATTGAGAAACTTTTTGAAAATTTTGCCTCAAAAACTTAATTTTTCGATACTTTTCGGCGACCCCCCAAAAAGTGGGGGAATCCGAAAAGTGGAGGAGGAACCGAAAAGTGGGGAACTAACTAAAAATGCCAGGAGATAAGAAGTGCTTCAGGCTTTAAAATTAATGATTTTGATCTCTGTATTTGCAGGGTGTGGATTGGCAAAGTCTACGTCGGTCGCCGGCTCCCTATATTCCTGAGATCAGGCACGCCACGGATACGTCCAACTTTGATCCGGTCCCGGACCGACCGGAAGTCGCCAGCACCGAGGATGAACTGTTCTCTGACCACGCCTTCTATGAGTTTACATTTCGACGATTCTTTGAACCGGACGGGCACGGCTGTCCCACCCTTCGCGTTTCGCATCCGGCCACTGCCAACCTGCTGGAACGGACCTCGGTTAAATCGTCCTTTTCCGGACCGGATCTGTCTGGCCTGGCGATCCAGTCGTCGGAGCAGAAACGCTGTCGAACGGACAGTCCGATTGTTGTTGCTGCTGATCCGACGGCGAAATCCGCTGTTTCCGCGGCTGCCGTCAAAAATCGAGCTCGTTCCACCTCACCCCTGACTACGATCATGGCGGCTACCCGGAGCAATATTTCCCAGTTTCGCCAGCAACAACAACAACAACAACAACAGCGACCAATTGGTTCTCCCACGGCTCCAAATGGAGGCTTAACGGTTGTGCCAGATTCGGTTGCTCCTGCTAGCGCTGCTACTGGTGCTGTTGGGTCGACAAGTCATACCAACAATAGTGGTAGCAGCAACGGCACAACCAGTAGCAGTGCGACGACAACGACCGGCGAAACGACAGTGAACTTGACGACAGGTAGTGGTGGTGGTGTCAGTGCTCAGAAGAAAAAGATATTACTAATTCAGACGGGTAATATGACTGGCAATAATCATAGCGGTGCTTCTGCGACTACTACTACTACTACTGCTGCTGCTGCTTCTGCTGTAAATGCTCAGAAATTGACTGGTATTACCAAGAGCAATAGTAGTTCTACCACTACCAATGGTAACAGTGATGGTGCATCAAAAACTAGGACTGAGAGCACGGAGGTTGACTTGGAAGAGCAGGCTGTGTTTGTATGAGTTTGTCCCCTTCTTAGTGTTTGTTAGTGTTACAATAGCTAAGTTTCATCGAATTTATATACTATGTGCATACGTATATTTATGTATTCCAGTGTTTAATTGTTTTATTTTTCGTTGCATTACGTATTTGTTTAGGAAATTGCGAATAATTGGATATTTGAAGATTCTTTCTGCTCAGCATTCTTTATTTGTTTACTATGTTTCTGTTTACTATTGCAGACTTTAGTTTTTCTTATATTAAGCTTTTCTTGATTGAAATCGGAAGTGTTAAACCAAAGTTTATTGAAGGAATTTTGCAAATGTTTTGTTTGAAACCACGTAAGTTTGTAAGAATTCTCGATGTTACTACTTTTTAAAAACTCGTCGCGTACGGTACGTCACTAAAAATTCGGCCCCGTCACGGACTCTAATGACTTATTGTCCGTGACTGTCATATGACATTTCATGTAGTAAAGGTGGCTTGTGTAAACAAAAGGTCATATCACAGTCAGAGACAAAGAGACATTTAAGTCAGTGACGCGGCCTTTTATTTAGTGAACGACTGTACACAGCAGCTAAATGTGTTCCTTTGAGGATGGTATCTTTTTTGATAAGTTTATGTGCCTTATAACTTGTGTCTTAATTATCTGCCTTAGAAAAGTGGTTGTTTTGTTGTGGTTTTCGACTTTTTTATTCGGATATTGCGGACGAATTTTATAGGTCCTTATTTTTGGTTTGAAGCTACATACATGCAATTCTGGGCTGCGTTGCAAAAGATTCTCCCAAGTATCCTCCTAGGACGCTACTTAGGAGGATGTCTAGGAGCCATTTAGGAGGGACTTAGGAGTTCTCCTGAGTCCGCTTCAAAAAGTTTCTCCTAAGTTAAGCTGGCGCTGCTCCCAGCTTAGGAAAAGAGTTAGGAGTGGTGGTCAGCTAAGGAGAATCTTTTGAAACACAATTCTCCTAAGTGGCCAGCTAAGCAGAACGTAGGAACGCTCCTAAGCTTAGGACAATCTTTTGCAACGCGGCCCATACTTCAAAGTTTGTCACCACTATTTTTATTTTCAAACTGTTTTCGTCGATTTGAAAGTATAGATTTGTATACTGGAACCTTTGCCCGAAAAGCTTCGAATCAAATATTTCTGATTTCTTGAAAACTTTAAATTTTGCTCGGTATTGTTCATTATTATTGTTGTTGCTTTTCAAATCAGCCAGGAAACTAACCATTTGCGTGTAACAATTGGACATTGGACATGACTTTCACAACCAAAACGTTTCGGTCAAAGGTTGACTTAGTGTACAAGTTTCTGTAAAATTTTCCGGTCTCTCGGGACCAGAACCAGGTACACATAACCGGGGCCTGTCTGGAATCCGTTGTATCCCTGCTCTGAAACTATTGTACTTTTATGTTTTCATGACTTCGCTGGAGTCTATTGTTTATGTGGTCCATCTTATCGCTTGTGCCTAATATATTTCGCGGTAATGGGTTCTGTTTAAAACTTTAATTATTGTTTATTATTGTCAAATATTCTCGTTTAGAAATAGTTTTTGTTTTCTAAAACCGAGAATTGGCTCAGCATCACAGTAGTGTTTCAGTTCAAATGTCTCCCAGCTTTTGTGCCCAACAAGGGCTGGAATGGAACACAATGTTATTATTTGTGTTTCTTTCTGATTGAAAGATACTGAAAATTTACCTCAATTTGCTTCTTGTTCTGAAATCTAGATGCCTTTGTTTTAATTTTTTGAAATGCTTGTATGTGTCAACCTGTGCTTGTTTAGATGAAAAAAGTGGGGGGGGGCTGAAGTGGTCTAAAATCGGCTCCTCCCCCCTCATTTCCCCATGAGGAAAAACCCAGGACTAGGACTAGCAACTGGACTGGATCCTAATATTTCCTTGTTGTTCCTTGCCCTTGGCTTTTTATTAGTTTCTTTCTCTATGTTCATGTAAGTATACCTATTCTTGTAGCACGTACGTTACGTATTCTCTGATGCAAGCAAGATGAAGTGTTAGAGTTTATATATATGGTAAACAATAACTGTATATAACGACATTCTGTTTTATTCTTATATTGTGTTGTACATATTCAATCAAGTTGGTTGATTTTTATGGATAGATTATCTGTTGAAGTTTTAGTATTTCTTTTTTATGTTTTGCTCTTTTCCTGTTGGTATTCTATTCTGGTTTTTATCTCGATCTTATGTACGTAACAAGTTTGCTGCCGTTATTGGATATATATTATATATCAACTTATTTCTAACATATTATAGATGCGTAATGTATGACGAAAGCCAGTAAATATTTATTACATGATACTGGTGTATATCTTGATGTGTTATAAGCTGAGTAGTTTCTAAGGCTTAGATGTCTTTAAGATGCATACTATTTGGCTCAAATGCCCTATTTCTTTGAAAGATTTGAAAATTTGATTGGAATTATTTGAGATTAAGCCTGTAGCTAAATTTATTTAATTTTCATCCAAGTAGTTTTAATAGAGTTAACGGAAGTTAATGGGTTAAATTAAATACTATTTTCCCAATTTTTATTGGAATGGTATCTGATAGCCGGGCGTGAACCAGAAATTGGTTCAGTGGATTTTCTTCCTCCTCGTGGAGCACCTCTAATCAATTCAACAGAAATAAGTAGTACCTTTTTGTAAATAAAGACATTTTGCACTGTTGGCAATGACACCACCTTTTCCAGGTAGTTGGATGGGATGTCAATTTTATTTAGGCGGGTGGGTGACAAAAATGATCAGAGTTATGCAGTGTTTTGACAATTTTTGTGGTGTCGGCTTTATGGGGCCCCGCCATCGATGGACGAATTCCCGAAGTGGAGGGTGCATATTTTTGGACAATGTTTGCAGGCTCAAACGTTTCTACGTCTACCAAAATTACCAGAAACCGCTAAAGATTCTAACTTTAGTATTGAGTAAGCGAAGGTTCCTAAAATGTTAAAAATTTATGGCAAAAACGGTAATTTAGCATTTTTTAGGGGAATGCAGGGAAACTCTTCCAAATAAGGTTGTTAATTTACATGTAAAAAAGTAATTACTTTTTTACACCTGATTTTAACAGTGTAGAAAAAGTGCTAAAAGTGTAAAAAAGTATAAAACATATGTAAAAAATATTTCCGCCCTAAATTCATTTTTTGTGTATCATACTAATAATTGAAGGATCATTCGACGGTCGGAAAGTATGACATTTAGGCATTCACTATATAACCACAGCCACTAAGGCTATTAGGTAGCTGGTCGTCTTTTATTTATTTTGAATTGACCAAAATTTTGTTAATTGCTAGCAATCCTCCATCCTGCTGGTTCAGAATCTATTCATGTTTTCTTTTTACATTAAAGTGGCGGCAGATTTAGCAAAAGAAGAAGAATATCGAACGTGCGCTGCCTGTCGCAAATGTAAAATGTTATGCAATGGCGGCCTGTCATTTGGATTATTTGACATCAGGGAAAACAGGAAATCAACAGCATTTTCAATTGAAGTAATGAGAATGTTCGGTTTAGAAAAATTTATTACAAAACTTCTATGATCTTGTACTTACAGGTTTCAAAAATTTATAAATTTTGGCTTTGAAATTTTTGATTCTCAAATACTGTTCTATTAAAGTTTGTAAAAACTAAATCCCGCTAAATTTCTCAAACTGGGATGTCCAGTTAGGGCCTATTTCTTTAAAAATTAAATTGGTCGGATTAAACGGATTAAAAATCAGCCGGATTAAAATTTTAATTTATATTTCTTTAATGCAGGATTAAACGAATTAAAATTAACTCGTTTAATCCGACCATTCTTTATCCGCGGATTAAACGAGTTGATTTTAATCCATTTAATCCGCCATTAAAGAAACAGCGATTAAAATTTTTAATCCGCCAACTTTTAATCCGTTTAATCCGCGTAGCTGCACGAGGATTAAAAGTTAGTTGAAAATGCAGGCGGAGGATTAAACGGATTAAAATTAATCTTTAAAGAAACAGCGATTAAGCAGGTCGGATTAAAATTAACTCGTTGAGTTTTTAATCCGAAGTGTGAATAAAGAAACTGGATTAGATTAAAATTTTAATCCTAGGAGCATTAAAGAAACTGGATTAAATTTTAATCCGTTTAATCCGAGGCGCTATTTCTTTAATGCGGATTAAATTTAATCTAATCCGTTTAATCTTTAAAGAAATAGGGCCTTAAAGATTGCATGTTGCAAGAAATTTAAATTTTCAATGGAAGGAAACAACCTGAGCAAGTTGAGAAAAATGAGAACTATGCAGGAGAAACCATTGCAACCGCGTTACAGTAGAGCCTATTAGTCCAAAAAGCATTTCCAGAAAACTCAACAGGGTTTAACCACAGCTATCCTTCACTTACACTGTAATTTCGACGCATACAAAGCATCATGTCTGCAATTTAAAATCCTTGAAATACTATTTTTTACGATTGGCGGTATTTGTGGCTGTAAAAAAGTGTAAAAATTCCAAAAAGTAGTGTTAAAAACTGTTAAAAATATGTAAAAAATGTAGTGTTAAAAAGTGTAAAAAAGTGGTGTTAAAAAGTGTAAAAACCTGTTATAAAGTCCGAAATTTTGCTACTGTTAATAACTGTAAAAATGTTATTTAACATTATTACTTTTTTAAAATTTACAACCCTACTTCCAAATACGGATGTGGGAGGGGATGTGGAGTGGAGCCCACCGCCTAGTGTGGAGTGGAAGTGGAGTGGAGCCCTCCGCCTGACGGCCGGCCGGGATGTAAATCAACAGTCAGAAATTTACAATTTAGAGCAACTAAGCTTAAAATTAACTCCAAATCTGGTTTTTGTCTGGTTTGTGCAATCAGTGTACACGTACACGTACAACTACTTTTTTCTAATATAACACCCGAAAATTAATATCTTAGCAGTCATAATAGGTGCTTCGCCAACTTCTTCAGGCCGGTAGCCGGCCGGGCACCGGCCGGCCTACTGGCTCACAGGCCGGCCGGCCGGTGACTCTCTGGCCGGTGAAACCTCGGCCGGCCTCAGACACTACCTCCGCCCCCCTTTGGGGGGAGAGCATTCCGATTAAATTAAACCATGTATATTTGGAGATTTAATTAAGCAAGCTCGCTCTTGTAACTGTTGCAGTCTTTGCCTCTGGTAGATAAGCAGACATTCCGAAAGTGATGACACTGGATATTCTTGATTTGCCTGATCATGTCTTGGTGGACATTTTGTGTCAGTTTTCCTGGCGTCAAAGAGTGTCCTGGGAAACGGTGTCCAAACAGTTTCGCCGTCTTATTTTTGAGTCCTATTCCGATGTGGATTATTTCATGCTGGGTGCGGTGGCCCAACCTGCAAAATCGTTCGCCCAGTTGGATTTCGGGGGAGCGAACAAAATTTTGGATAATCGACTTGAATGGAGTCTGAATCGTTTTCTGGGTTTGAAAGAACTCTATTTGCTGAGTCCAATAGATGGATCAGTCTTGTCGAAGATTGGAGAATCGTTTCCTAATTTGCATGTTACACTGGGAATCGAATTGGTGAACACCAAGGATTATAGTAATCTTGAATTTCTTCCCAGAAATATTTCTGTAATTCTGTATCATTTCGTGAAAGAGGGCAATGGTTTCAGTCCTTCCGTGTTTCGTAAGATTTCACAGCTTCTGGCTGCTCGCGGAATTCAATTTAGCTACTGCGCACAAATTGACTCCATGACTCTGGTGGGACCCCATATTGAACAATTTATCCCATCTTCTCTGGACAGCGTATCAATTCGTTTGCCAATCTGCAACCATGCTACATTCATTCCTTCTTTTTCTAGCTCAAACTGTCAGCTGAAGCATTTGGTTATACCTGATTTGTGGTTGAGCTTTCAGTCTTTGATTCATTTAAGTTGCAGTTGTCCAGAATTGGAAGAATTGGCCGTTTATGGTTTCGTTGACTACAAGAATAGCCTGGATTTGTTGGATGACGTGAAACTTCCTCGACTACGGACTCTTTATCTCAGCGATGGCTCTTCTGATATACCTGACGATTTATTGCTGAGACTGGTCATGTCTGGTCTACTAGAGAGATTGAGACTGACTTTGTTACCTTTGAAGACGAATGCTTTGATAAAAGTTATTAGTTTGAATCCCAATCTGAAGCATGTAAACTTTGCAATTCGTCAAGGATCATTTTCAGCTTGGGATTTCTTTGGATTATGTCTGGGACAGCTGCGCTGTCTTCAGTCTGTGGAGCTGGATTTGAATGTTGCTGTTGATTGGAAGTATACTTTCAGAGACGAAGGTCAACCTGAAAACTTGTTGCCACCAAATCTTCGATCGCTTGATTTAAGAAGTTGCATTCGTGGGCACGTTGACGACTCTGTGACTGCTAATTCCTGTTCATCCTTTTCCAGTCTGTTGCGGAACATCACTAATCTCAGCTTGACCAATGTCGTACTGGATGATTGTGAGATTTTTTGTCCAGTTTTGGTTGAGCTTAAACTGATGCTGGTTCGGTTTTCCAGTGATCAGGCCGGATTTCGCGTTGGATCCGATTTCAGATCACTTCAGATTAGGGATCCGGAAACGGATCCGATGAAAGTCATTAAGCACGACGTTGACGCACCGCTCAGTTTTTCCAGTTTGAGTCTGCGGATCAGAAATTCCAACGACGTGGAATACGGAGGATGGGATGTGTTACCGATGGATGTCTACCTGAACTATTTGAGGAAGGCCAGTCATCTTAAATCCATTCATGTTGACTATCTGTTCTACCACTATTATGGTGACGATTTGCCAGAGTTGGCCTATCGGTTGGGAAAGGCCTTAGGATCTTTGCCAGCCCTGGAATCAATTCACGTTGAAACACAGTTCCCATTGTTCGGAGATGTCGTTAAAGGTCTGGTCGAAGAACGACAGCGTCTTTCAGAAGAAGGTGCTGCCTTGCAGCAACTGAAGTATAGTTTCTACTGTTGCGAATCTCTGGTAACAATGGAATCGGATTACCCGGAAATGAAAGCTCAAGAGAAACCGGAACGTTTGCTGTGTCTGCATCCGGTTTTCAGACACACGTTTTTGGATTGTCCTTTTCGACGCCTCCTCATGAAGGACAATTGTATCGCTGTTACACCTAGAAAGGAAATTAAACTGTAATTTGTGACTCATGTATGCTTATGTTATTAATGCAATCCAGCTTCAGAAGTGATTTATTTTTATTTTTGACTGAAAACTGTGTTCTCACTGTACATATACTATACATACATATACGTATATGTACTAGAGGCCTGCACTACAGGCCCGGCCCAGCCCGGCCCGCTATCCAATGGAGATGGGCGGACCGGGCAGACGGGCCGACTGTTCGGCCCGCTATCACTTTTTAGGAAATGCTAATGACATTTATACAGCAGAATAATACTAAAATTATCAATGTCAAAGATTCTTATGTTTCCAGAGCATGTCTAATTGCCGCATTATCATTATCATTTTCATTATATAATTATTGTTAAATTATATACGAATATGAGTTGTACTCCATATGAATTTTCTTGTAACAATCTGTATTCGTATCCTCATGTCTTGGCAAGCCAAAACGATTTCCAAAAATAATTATCATCTGAAATGTATATAATTACTTTTATACAACTGTAGTTCAAAAAATCTCACAAAGCAGTTTAAAGTTTTAAAATTGTTGATTGCAAAGCTGGAGCGCATAATTAATAGTAAATTACTGAATTTATCTATGTCGTATGTGTTTACAACATTAGAATACCAAACATTAGGAACAATAATACAAGATACAAAATAGTGGAAAAATGTGTATTTTGGAAAAAATGTATGCTATTTTGCATTTTTGGTAAACTTAAAAATTTCGCGGGCCGGGCATTCGGCTAGTGCAGGGCTCTAATACGTATATGTATATATATGTATATATATATATACTGGCACTGGCTTAGGGGAGGGTGGGGCCGCCGCCCCTATTCGCCGGCCTCCCCCCTCCCCCCATTCGAGGAGCCCCCCCTAAATTTCTGCCTCCCCCATAATCCGACAAATTGCCAAATTTTCTCATTTTCCACTAAATTTTCAAAAACTTTTCCGGCTTCGCTGGATTTTTAAAGAAATTTAGCTTAATCTTAATCTTAATTTAATCTTAGCTTAAAAACACCTAAAATTAGTCATTCATTAGCGATTTTTGGCAATTTTGCTCAAAAAACGTAAAAATTCGAAAATTTTTTCTAAAATATGCTCCTCCACTTTTTGGTGAGCAACGTCGAGCCCCCCCCATAAATTTTGGCCTTCAAATAAGCCAAATATATGTGTACGTGTGCCTGCGCGCACGTGTGTGTGCGTGTGTGTGCGGTAGAGACCTTCACGGGCCTGAATTTTCAGGCCCGGCCCGGCCCGGCCCGTAAAAATTTCACCTCGGCCCGGCCCGGCCCGGCCCGTTTGAAAATTTTTCGACCTCGGCCCGGCCCGGCCCGGCCCGCTCCAACTTAGGCCCGGCCCGGCCCGGCCCGTAAGCTCAAAAGTTAGGCCCGGCCCGGCCCGGGCCCGTTTTTCCTAAAATTTTGTCCAAAATTGTTGGCAAAAAAATAAAGGTTCAAATTGTACATAATTTTATTCGTCATCGCAGATACCATTTTTAAGCGATTTCACGTACAAGCTCATGTTTATTTTGAGTGAGATAAAATAGTCAGCGGTTCAGTTCTTGGCTGTAGGGAAGAATTAACTACCAGTTTGTTGATTCAAAGTGCAATTAATTAAGAAGAAGGGATACTTTCCAAATATTAAATATAACGACATAAATATAAATAAATTTCAAATGCTAATGTACAAATTCGAGTTAAAAATTGCGTCAAATAAACGCAAATAAGCTAAGTGCATACGCCAGAACTCTGAAAGAGAAAGGAAATTAAGTAAGATCGAAATAAAAAACCAACGATTATTCAAAATCTATTTTAGAAAAAATAAAATTTCCAATATAAGCTGCCAAAACTAAAAACAAGACAAAATCTTCAAATGAAAATAGCAGGCCCGGCCCGAAGCCCGGCCCGCTCTAGTACTCGGCCCGGCCCGGCCCGGCCCGCACCCAAATTTTTCCTACCTCGGCCCGGCCCGGCCCGGCCCGTTTCACCTTAGGCCCGGCCCGGCCCGGCCCGCGGGCCGGGCCGGGCCGGGCCGGGCCGGGCCGGGCTTACGGGCCTGAGTGAAGGTCTCTAGTGTGCGGCGAGCGTGCGCGCGATTGTGTTTCAGTCCTGTTATTTTATAGGCCATATAAATTGAAATTAAATAGGGTACCCTTATAGTAGGGGTATAGTACGATGTACTAGAGATGAGCACGGACCGGATTTTTTCGACCCGGCCCGTTGGCAAAATGTTTCGGCCCGGCCCTCCCGCAAGCTGACAAAATTCAGCCTGGCCCGGCCCGCCAAAAGAAAAAGTCAAAAATTTTACTAACAATATTATTTCAATGCAAGATGGAGAGGCTTAATTATGCTAGGAAATATTAAATTTTGCTATAAAACAACCAGAATCAGTAAATGTGTAGCTAATTTTAGTGATTTTAAAAAATTTTCTGGAGTAGATCCGTCCCGGCCCGGCCCGCTAACCAATGGATGTGGGCCCGGGCCGGGCTGGGCCGACGGGCCGAAGTGCTCATCTCTAGTATATTCTTAGTCAGAAACCACTGGTGGCTAACACAGGTTATTTTTTTGCAGGGGGGAGGGCCCCCCGTAACCGGTCGCCCCCTCCTGAAGTCCCTGCCCCCCCCGGATTTTGGCCTTCCCCCTTAATGAGGTCTACATTTTTGCCTAAAATGGGCAAATTTTCAAATATTTTCCTGCTTCGCCGGAAATTTTTCCTTAAAAATGGTTATTTTTAGCCTAAATCCAGACATTTTTTGAGAATGTTTTGTGTTCCTACCTGCAAAATACACCAAAAACTACAATTTTTGACTCATTTTTGCGAAAAAATCTCCCCTCCGAAAATCTCCCCGGGCCTACCCGGGAAGCCCCCTCCTCCGGAAAAAATCCCTAAAAAATACCCTGTAAAGTGGTTTACAATCTCCAAAAAATAATGTAATATTCATATAATATCCACATATAATAGCTGTACAAAAACGAACTACATAAGGCGTTTCTGCTTGAGTTCCAAAATTAAGATGGTTAGATTTCAGACCAAAGTATTTTCAACTCTAACATAAAGGTTCAACATTTGGCAAGTCTGTAGTTTTAGGTGTGAAAAAGAAGAATTCTTATTGTTGAGCTGGGCCGTCAAGCAGTTTTGTGACTAAAACTTTTACTTTATGCAGCTCCCTCGTAACCTTTGTGTTTATGTCGCCTACCGTTATCTGTCTTGTCGTTCTTGTGACTTGTCATATATATAGCTTGTTTTGCATTTAATAAAAGCTTACTTTTGTTGTTTTGTGTATTTAAGTTCAGTTTCAGCACCTAGGCTCTTGTGCAAGATATGTCTTACGGACAGATAACCGTTTGCATTAGTTTCAACCACTAGCGTAGATACGGGGGTGGCGGGGAGCCGCCGCCCTCCCCGAAATGACTTTGCCACCCTGGAATCAATTAGGCAAAACAAAAATAAATTTATTAGAATCAGGAACAAATTGTACAACAATGCTCAGAATGTCAGAATAGCTCGAAATTAATGCATTTTCGACACCTTTAAAAAATTTTCGCGCCTTCGGCGCATTGCCTATTTGAATTGAATTTTCTAAGTTATTATTTTTCATGTCCGTCGTGCTTTTTCGTTTTGTTATCTGCGTTATTACCAACATAAGTCTTGATACGATTAGTTGATATAATCAGAATACCCAGTTCTTAATGGGAGCATCTTAGCTTGAGTTTACGGACAAGACAGCAAAAGTAGAAAATAATAAATAACGGTACAGAATTTTTTAGATAATTGATAAATATTCAGTGTAAAAAATTAAATGTTTCAGTAGCGATTTAATTCCTAAATTTAAAAAATTCTTCAACTTCTGGGCCCTGTTGCATAAAACTTTTAAGAGTCCAACAGTCTAACAGTTCAACAGCGTTTTCCGTTGCATAAAACCTAACAGTGTTAAGGGACTGTTAATCTGTTTTAACAGTGTTATAACAGTAGTTTTAACAGTGGTTTAACAGTGTTTGTTGCATAAAACCCAACACTGTTGACATTAGACTAGTCTAACAAACTTTTGAGGCTGTTAAAACTAATATAAAGCTGCTAATTTGAAGATATTTCGAATATTAGATGGCTATTTAAGGATATTTTAAAGAGCTATGTATGGACGAGGAATACGCAGGAATGAAAACATGAATTTTAAATAACGTATGTAATCGAAATTGTCGATAAAATACTTTAGTGAAAAACTCGATTAGCAACATTATCACGAAGAATCCGAATTTGCTTCAAAGCATTACAAAAAGTTCAAAATTCTTACGTAACGATCAGTTTCTTTAGTTGTTAAATCATATAATGATAAGGGTTTCTATTTACCTCCAAACAGGAGGAAACGTGGAAATTCCATTACAAATATAAACCGTTAAATAGGCTGATAGGATTCCTATGACTTGATGTGTTAACTGTTAAATAGACTGATAGAATTCCCATTGTTTGGTGTGTGGACTGTTATTTTGACTGATAAAACACTGTTAAAATTAGCGACTTTCTAACAGTTTTATGCAACGCAGAGGTTCAACACTGTTAACATCAGTCCAACAGTTTAACAGTCTAACAGTGTTAGACTGTTAGCTTTTATGCAACAGGGCCCTGGGGGTCCTGCCCCCCCAGACCCCCAGATTTGGATTTTTGGGTGTAGCTTTCAGTTGTGAAAAGTTATAGTATAAACCATGGGAAACCTTTAAAGCAATAGGACATGCAGTGGAATTAGTAGTGGGCATCAGTGTTGGCATCTGGGATGGGATCCCATGGGATCCCTTGGGATGGGATGGGGTGGGATTGAAAACTCATCTTATGTGGGATCAGTGGGATTTTGTGGGATCATTTTGCCTTACACTGCCTTCAAACACAGTTTCCAAATTTTGAAAAAGTGCAATATTTTGGTAAATTTGGCATAAAAATGTCTGATCAATTTCATAATTGGCCTTCTGATGACTACCAGCAAAGCAAAGCAGGGAACTCTTTGAGGTGCTGGTATCGCTTTCTGTGTAAATGTAACCTTACAGGCTCCAATTTTTATGATGAAAGTTGATGAAACTTTCCTAATATGGTGCTCTTTAACATTCTGGGACCAGTCCCGAATTTTTAGGCGAAAAATAAAAATCTTTGGTTTTTGCCACTATTCTCTCAGTTCGTTATAAAAGAGAAGGAGGGATAAATAATTAGCACAGTGATAATACTACTTCCATGAACAAGAGGACTAATTAAGGGTGCGTAGTACTAGATGCCTACTTGAAATACATCTGATTGGTTGATATAAATGGAAAAAGGTCGCCGAAATGAACATTTTTGCTTATCCGACCTTTGAGCTAGCAGTTAAGGGGAGTCCATCATGAAAAATTTTTAGATCACGGATTTCGTTCATTTTCGCACATAAACTAACCACATATGTCGTGCATATCAAGTTCAAAATTTGAGTTGTTTCGTTCAGTTCTTCGCAATTTCGAGCCATCAATTGTGTGCAATTTGAATATGAGAAAGTACGAGAGTTTTGCAGCCAACTGAAGCAAATTTTCGCAAGTCAACTTCAAGTTTTAGTAATTTAGTAAAGTATTTAGTATGTATAGTATTTAGTATAAATATAGTATTATATAAAGACTAAATATGTTGAAGTGTGAAAATATGTAATTTTGCAATATAACCTGGTCGTTATGCCTCTCTGTAAAAATCAACAATTTTCACAATTTTACAGAAAAAAATTTAATTTCTGCGTAAAAAATCTACACTGGCAAAGGATTCCAAGCAACATTGGGTATTGTTTGAAACCTTTATACATGTACTGTGCTACTGTGGAATTAGAATTTTTAGTTAGGATTTCTAGTTTTTTATAATATACATCTAAACAAAACTTAATGACCCTCATTTTTGGTCACCAATAACGACCGAATTTAGCGACTTCCGGCAGTTCTCTATCTTCACAAATTAATTAGAAGTTTTTGAGACCTAAGTCAAAATTCTAATTTCACAGTGATACAGTATCTGTTTAGAGTTTTAAAACTATGCAAATGTTACCCGGTTACACCAGTTTCGATTTTTTTGGCGCAGAATTATAAATCGACATTTTTTCGATTCCCTACGCCTCGGGTAATTTCAATTTCAATAGGTATGCCATTATTCACTGTCATACCTCAGTGAATTATCAATTTATTATCATGGAATATCGATGTCTAATCCAAGAAGGTAGAAGGTATCCTATTTCGACGCAGCACACCTCTGCTTTGAGGTGAATTTTTCCGTGTCACACCTCAGTTGCTCGCTTTCGCGATGAGGGGTAGTGCCATACCAAATTTTGCACTGAGTCCACGGTATGACAGTGAATAATGGCATACCTATTGAAATTGAAATTACCCGAGGCGTAGGCAAGGCTAAGATGAATTTTCTCAACAACCGACGGAGATGAGACTTAAATTTTAGATTAGTTTATTTTTTACACAACCTTAAAGCTATCTCTAGTGTGGTCAAATCAGTATAATAGAAAAACGATTTTGGGGGTCAAAAAACGGCCATTTTTGACTAAATCAGTTTTGTCAAAATTACTGCCAAATCTTAAGGAGAATTTTGAATTATTTATACTCAATCGATTTAGTCCTATTGACTTGCTTTCTAATCAATTTATACAATTTAATTTATTAATGCCTATTAGCTGGAATCCGGTGCTTTAAGCTAGAGACTTGGCCGACAAACGTATTTGGCAAAACTGCTATTATATATTTTATTTTAAATATCGATTTCTCAAAAACTACCCCATGGATTCGCGTAAGCTTTGGCAGGATGAAAATTCGCAGTATTGCGGAGGGACTTTTCTTTACTTGAACTTCACCAGCTGCGAGAATACTCAATGCGATGTTGCAAAATTTCGTGTCATCGCACATTTGGCGGATTTCCTGGAGCATTAACACCTGTTGAGCAAAATCCATGAAATTTCCCTCAACCCACAGGTCCTTCATACTAAACTTCATACTTCATACAAAATGAAATTTTGCCCGATTCTATAGTTTTGCGAAATCGATGCTCGAAGTTCGATGGTGTATACATATTTAGTATGTGAAAACATTTTGCTGGTTTTTTGAAAATTTTGCTTTTTTCGGATTTACTGATTATAAGCTTTAAAACGGTGTGTCGAATTTTTCCAATTCCCAAAATTGCGAAAGTTTATTGCGCTTCAAAATTCCCCTCACAAAAGGATTACCACCACCTCAAGACCTTACGCCAATATTAAAATTTCAATGCTACAGCGATTGTAAGGTCAAATTCTGCAAGTGGGATTATATGGGATTGGAAAAAGCAAGTTCGGACAAATGGGATGGGATGGGACGGTGAATTAGAAAATCTGGTGGGATGCTATGGGATGGGATCAGAGAATTCGTCCCATTTTCCAACTCTGGTGGGCATACAATTGTTGCGCGAAAAATTAAGTTCAGCCCCCCCCCCCTCTCCAAAGTCCTCGATCAAAAGCGGCCCCCCCCTGAAAATTTTGTATCTACGCTACTGGTTTCAACGTAAGGTGGTTATTCCTTTTGCCCGCGTATTGTTGGTTGATGGTTGAGAAAATTGACTAATAATTCTAATATACGTGCTTTTAGCGTTTTAACACCCTCCGAGCAATCTCACTTCAAAACTATTGACATTTCCGTTCATTGCAGTTTTTGGTGATTTTCTGACAGTTGGACACCATCTGCATTAGCTATGACTATGTTCGAAAGATCTCGTTTAGAACGTTCGAAAGATACGTTTTTGCTTTTGAATGCATCTTTCTAGCATTTACTTGTAGTGAGATACAGCCAATTTTCTCATTTTGTCCTCGAAAACTTGACATTTTTTGTAGAAATCAAATAATCCGTCATATATATCTGGAGCTAGCCGTAGAATTAAACTTTGAGTGACTTGGCGAAAAAACGGTGTCGACCGCGACAAACATAGGAGGAAAATGTCTGCGACTACCTGATGATCCCAATGGCTCTATACACCTTTGCAAACGTTAACTGGAAGGACACAGTTTAACAGTCGCGGCGGACCTACTTCTGTGGAAGGAGATCACTTTTGATGCTGTCGTTAACCGAAGGCCATCGATGTATTCGTGACGAAGATGATGGTGAACAAGTACAAGTGAAACTTACGTCACTGCTCCACCGGGCGGATGAGGCGTTAAATTGGTGGGCCCGTGTGCTGCCTTGCTGGGGGTAGTGCACGCTGAAGAATCCTTAATCCACTTATCGTCAAGAGTAGGGCGCGGAGTTCCCGGCGGAAGGTACCCCCTTGGGATATACCAGCACTTCTGCAATGTGGTCCGCCTACCTCCTGCGAGGGAGTGTTAGGTGCTAACGAGTCATGTACTCAAATTGGATCACACAACTTTCCGGGTATGTCTGATCCCACCTCATCTGCGCTTGGGGCTTGGAGTGTCGAAAAATGCTGTGCTCCTTTACCTTGCGTATGAGCACTTAATGGATGTCTTACTACCGGAGCCGAAAGGCCAAGAAGGTGTCTGCTCCAGCTTCCCATTGTGGGACAGCATTCAGGCTACGAAGCGAGAGTCATGCTAGCTATGACTAATGGGGAGAGACAAAGGTTAGCGCCCTCATATAGCCGCTTAGCTGAGTAGCCCGGCAATAACAACTGCGGAGCAGGGCGGACAGGGAAAGAAAAATTCGGCCGGCAACCAATTCTACGTTACCAGCACTAAATATTTTGAAACTTTATGCCAAAACTATATTTCCACTACACACCTGGCATTTTAAAATTCAGATGCTACCAGTAGCGTAGCCAGAAAAAATTCGGGGGGCACATCCAGAAATTTTTAACATCTACCCAGGTTTTTCAAAACCGTTATTCGCTTGTTCAAAAATTTTTCGGATCACATAACCTAAAGTATATGACAACTGAACATGTTTAAGCTTTTGGAGGTTTATATATACCTATATAAATATAGCAGCTACGGGGGGGGGTCAGGATGGCAGAGGCCTCCAGATGCTGGAGAATTTTTGTGAATTGCAATAAAAGCCATAATGAAAACATTTGAAAGGTTATCAAATCGCATAAGGATTGTGCTATTTCAAATTTTCGTAAAAATTCGCTTATTGAAAAGAAATGATGATAATAAAAACTTCATTTTTAGACAACAATTTCTACAAACTTGGTTAGATTAGATTATAGGTACAAAATGTTCGATCTTTTGTTCGCGTACGGCAGTCCCCAGCTAGAAGCCAGACGTTTTTAGAATATGGCTGGATTGAAACTTATTTTTCAGATCACATTTTGCAAAAATTTTAGAAAATTTAGCACTATATTTAGATGTTAAGATTAGTTTGTTCTGAGTTATATAATTAATAAAATTCGTGCCTAGGGCTCGAAAATTTTATGAAATTTTCCCCGACAAGGCAAATTTTCCGGAGGGGGGGGGGATCAGTTTCGGGGTGGATTCCTCCACTGCCATTCCCCAGCCTACGCCCCTGGATGCTGCCCTGGGTTTACTTTACTTACTTTGTCGTCTCCCACTCTTGATTTAATATTGTCTCGGCCCTTCCCCACTTTTGGGCTTCCCCCATACGGTAAAACGATAGCTACAGCTAGTTTTGCGGTAGTTGAGATTAGTTCGTACTTCGTACTTAATTTATAGAATATTGTTGGTTTTAGTTTCTTGATACGTATCTTAGGATTGTCTCCTTTGAATGCTTTGGAGGCTATGATTTGCCTGCAAAGAATAGTGGTGCAGACCACCCATCTAAAGGCAGGATGGACTAAACCTAGCCTTCGTGTTTGTGACTATTTAAGTCGAACACTTTGTGCTGTAGCTCGTGAGCAGGCGGAAAAGTTTGGAAGATTAGTTTATGAAGGTATGGTTTTGTTAAATTTGTTGTAATTAAATTTCTTTCGCGTCCACACTTCATTCCAGCAATGGTATACCAGCCCAGCCTATTTATGTATTATGGATGTATATATATATAGCAAGGTTAACAAAAAAATCAAAATTTGGTTTTTTGGCTGGAACTTTCGCAAAACTAAACCAAATCGATTACTTTGAGGACCCATGGATAGGTCTTGGGCTAAGCTTTAAACCACCCCAGTTTCGCTGCTCTACAACCTACCAGTAAGTTGCAGTAGGCGAAGGTTTGTGATTTTTTTTGTTAACGGTTTCACAAAAAGAATCACTCGTTAACAAAAAAAATCAGTGGCGGATCGGATTCCAGAGAGCAGCTAGCAATGTTTTCTCATCAGTTTTGGATAGAGCGCATTAAATAACGTATGTAGAACCCAAAACCACTAACCTAGTGTTCCAACTCGGCCAACTGACCCCGCCGAAGTGTAAGTGGTCACTGATGGCTCCCGGCAGGATCTAGTATGAAGTCTGGTGGCTATAAACTGCCGTTTTAAAGGCTAAAATGTTGTTTTTTCGTGTTTGTGAGTGATTATAACTTATTTCCAGCCGTTTTGGCAGAGACACTTAGGACTTCGTATGTTGGTGGTATATAACCCACGGTCACGTGACCCCTGCCAGACCCTTCCGGACCCTCCAGGTACCAACTGGGAAGTCAGAAGTGCCTACAAACGTGTCCTAGGGGGTTTTCTAGTGCGCAGAATTCAAATCTGGCATTGGTTTTTGGGTAACTGTAGTCTAATACTGTCTTCTGGAATCACGTTTGCCGTCGGACGGTTCAGGCCAGGCTGGTTATCAGGTTGGACTCCCAGAAGTGTCAGACAACCTCAAAAACAACGGCTATAAGGGTTTTCGAGGTCGCTGAGCTCGAGTTTGGCGTTAGTTTTGCTCTAGCTGCTGTTCTGAGGTCAGTAACAAAATATGAAAGTGATTTTTTATTTGTTAAAATTTTAACAAAAAATCACCCACCCCAGGACGGCTCAGAGGTCCGACTGGGAACTTCTGTATATGTATCGATAGCCCACAGTCAGGACACATGTCACATGTCACATGCACAATATGAGTTGCCTAGGGTTTTCCCTTAGTAAATAGTAGCCGAAATTCGAGCTTCGGTCATGAACGTTTTTGAGGCCACTTTTGGGTACCTTCACTTAAAGGTCTGCCATGAACGCATGGAGAGGGCCTAGGGGCTCAAACTCACAGGCTGTAATGTCGAGATGTGTGGCTATCACCACGCAAAAAATTGGGTCTCTGCGACTTTCCTGTGAGTCAGGGTGGGGTGATTTTTTTGTTAAAATTTCGGGTGATTTTTTTTGTTAACCTTGCTATATACGTACTGTATTTTATCAGTTTATTTCTGGAAGATTGAAACATCTTTACAGGCATCTTATGAAAGCATACGGCATGCCGCATTTGCTTTGAACCATTTTGCTGAAAAGCTGACTGCGGTAAAATAAAATGTTATTTTTTAGAGATTGAAATAAAAATTCTACCCATGTGTAGCTTAAGCTCTAATAACGTTGATTCTTCAATTTCCAGGAATAGGCTATTAAATTTAGCCAAATTTTTTTAATAAAGTTTGTTTTTCTTTCTAAAGCATTTTAATTCAATGTAATGTCGGTATAATTACCTGAATTATTATGACTTTCCTTTCTTCCTTTCACTGGTGAAAGTGGTAGTGATGTACAAATTTGGGGGCGGATGGTTTCAGGAGCGCACCCAGGATCTTGAAAAGGGGAGGGATCCAAATCAAATGCAACGATGGGAAATCTGATGAGCATGGACCCCATACAATGGATGTCCCCGCGGGTGCCTGGGTTTTCGTTAGTGGGAGGGCCGGGGGGAGTGCGCCCCCTCACTTTTTGGGTTCCCCCAATTGACCTCATTCCTTCCCCCAACTCTCCCCCCCACTTTTTTGGGCTTCATCCCACTATAAGGTTTCCGAAAAATGCCAAATTATAAGGATTCGTCCAAATTTTTCCGGCCTCGCCGGAATTTTTAGTCAAAAATTGTTTATTTTGGTACTCCACCTGGATTTTTGAGCACTTTCGAGCTTAGTTGTAGCAGTGTACGTAGAAAACACGAAATGTTTACGGTAGTTTTGACATTTTTAGCCCATTTTATTCCCCCTCTCACTTTTGGTCTTCCCCCCCCCCACTTTTTCGGCCTAGAGCAAACCGTTGAATTCGTTGTAACTGAAAACTGACTACTCGAGAACTCGAGAAGGTTCTTTATGAAACTGACCCCGGTCTAGCTATAACTTGCAAAAACGTGTACTATAGATTGGAAATTCCCCACATTGCTGAGGCATAGGGAGAGAAATAAGTATTTAAATTTGCTAATTAACAGGATTTTATTTTTCGATTGACCTGTGTTTGTGTGTCAAACTACAGTACAAGCCATGCTAAATTTCTCATTTGGTAAAGTGTCGTTTCTTGTCAAACTCCTCAAGACGCGACATTTCGCAAAAATATCGCAGTCTTTATAGACAAAGTATATATTAACCATTTTTGGCCTAGTTTTTTCAAAATATCACACCTGTACCAGTTTTTACCAGAAATGTCGAACCTCGCCAAATGGGGAATTTCACCTATATACTTGTACAGTAGTCAGTGCATGTAATTTTGGAATGTATTTTAATAATTGTAATATAATGACTGTAATGTTTAGGAACGTTGGATAAACCAGTGCGATTTATAAAAACGTTTTCTCTGTGCACAAGTGTAACTACATTGCTACTTCAGCCGATGGTTTGGAGGGACTACATCAGAGGTACATTTTCAGAGTTTCTGTATTGGTCTACACTTTGGGAGTATATATACGTATTACGTAATTAATATATTTCATATCATTTCAAGGAAAAGTTTCTTTCGTTTACTTTCAAATCTCGCCGTTAGTTAGACTTCAATCTGTAAAAAATGGTTAGAATTGGTCTGGGGCTGAGCCCACTTAGTTACCAGGCTGGGGGCAGGATTATGCACGATAACGGCTGTTCCTCGCCTACAAATTGGACCTTGGTGACCCCTCATAAATCAGTGCCCGGGCAAAACGGGGTTCCGCTCACTCGCTCGTATATTTATATACGGGTTGAAATTAAAAATTGCGAAGGCTACTGATAGAACGTTTTCAGTTTTTCAACACGTGAAAAAATGATATCAAAAAGCCAGTGAGCATAACCGTAACGTAACTAGTGTGGGAGGTTAACTTGGGTCCGATTTGTGGCGGGCTATCGTGCATAATCTTGTCCCAAGCCGAATAACTGAACGTGTGACGCTTGTCATTCTGTTTATTATGTACTCTTGATAATAGATAGCAAAGATGTTAACTTTCTGCAGTCAGCTCTGATTTCAACAGTGTTTAGGGTCAAGTCTATTAGATACATATTTCATAGAATGGGTACATAAACTTAGAAAGTTGCATTATCAACAACTGCTTCAATTGTTGCATTACTTTGGGAGATCACCATTCAGATACTACGTATTGTACTACTATGGTTTCCAGCCAAGCTCCTCCCCGTCTTGAAATAGCACTTTTGCTGTGCAACAGTCCTATTATTGTTTTATACAATGATAAGGACAGGGGAACCGGTCTTTCCCTGTCTCTGCATCCCAACTTGAAAGTTCTCCTTAGTAGATCTGTTATCATAGGGGTCGCGGCAGCGACCCCTATAATATGTGTGAAAAGTGGCTGGAGACAGTGTAAAATAAGCTGCGCAGAAGCTGCGCAAAATCCTGCGCAGATCCTGCGCAGATTTCATGCGCAAATTGTAGAGCACATCGAGTTTAGTATGTCTGTGAAGTTTCAGCCCCGTATCACTTAGCGTTAAAAAGTTGCGCCCCGGACCGGTTATGGCGGCGATGTTTTTTTTTCCGGTTTCTCCTATTTGATGGTTGTATTGTACATAATGTTCGCCGCTTTCACGTGATCTGCAGCGGTGGGCCAACCTAAAGGGTTATAGGGTCTAGTAGTACCCTCTAAAGAATTTAAGAATCGCAACTTTTTTGCGCCGCAGCTGCGCCACAGCGCCGCAGTGGCGCCGCAAAGTTGGCTCATAGCGAAAAGTGACCATTTTTGTGGTCGTCGCTCAGGTCGAACGTTACGAGGTGGAGCTGATTTCTTTTTATATTTGGAAATCACATATATTGAACTAACTAACGGTCCAGGTTGCGTTTCTCTATCACTTCCCTAGCGACCACAGTGGCCCGTCAAAAATGGCGAAAATTCGAAAAATGAAAAATCGAAATTTCTCGCTATCTATTCAACTTTTTAATTAACTTTAGAAAAATTTTTGCCTATAAAAACCATATATATTCTTGGAGTACGCAACAAAAATAAGCCGATAGGCTAGTTTTTATGCCTCCCAGAGCCGGAAAAAATTTTTGGCGGGGGGCCAAAGTCGGCCAAAACGTTAAAATGGCCAAAAAGTATGCTTCAAAGGCGCCGTAATAAGTCAGACTGGGCTATATATGGGGCAATACTGCCTATATGGCTGAATAGGACACATATCAGGGTCGTTCAATTGCTATATGATTTTCCGGTCCTGAGCGTAATTTTGGGGTACTGGCCTGCCAAAGTTGGTGAATTTTGGGTCCAACTTTGAACTTAGTTTTTTCGCTTATTTTGCGACCTGGAAGCCTCAAATCTTTCATACAATGGTTTTGTAGCACGGAGAATCGATTCTCGCAGTCAGTTTTACCGTCCAACCTACCCATCTTGCTGGGCTGGTTCCACTTTGCCGTCTGGAGGGTCAGGTCGGCAACTACTTCCTAGAGGTACATAGTAGGCTTTACTCAGCCTCTCAAAACTTTGTCCATAGGGGTTTTCTGGTGCGCCCAGCTCATTTCCGGTGTCCGTTTTGCCGTCTGACCCACCCATCTTGCTGGGCTGGTTCCACTTTGCCGTCTGAAGGGTCAGGTCGGCAACCACTTCCTAGATGTCCATCTTAGGCTTTACTCAGCCTTTCAAAACTTTGTCTATAGGGGTTTTCTGGTGCGCCCAGCTCATCCCCGGTGTCCGTTTTGCTCTACGACGCACCCATTTTGCTGGGCTGGTTCCACTTTGCCGTCTGGAGGGTCAGGTCAGTGGGAGGTCATGTGGTCAAAAATGAAATTTTTCAAAAGTGGTCAAATTTGGTACCAAATGAAAGTCCTAAGTGAGCTGAGCAACTTTTGTCATAGAACTGCTTGCTCAAAGTGGTTGTAGAGGGCTGTGGTGGGGTGGGGTGGGGTCTTAGGCGATTTTGGGTCAAAAATGAAATTTTTCAAAAGTGGTCAAATTTTATACCAAATGAAAGCCCGCATCGAACTGAGCAACTTTTGTCATAGAAGTGCGTACCTAAGTGGCTGTAGAGTGCTGTGGTGGGGTGGGGTGGGGACTTAGACGATTTTGGGTCCAAAATGAAATTTTTCAAAAATGGTCAAATTTGGTATCAAATGAAAGCCCTAAGTGAGCTGAGCAACTTTTGTCATAGAACTGCGTACCCAAAGTGGCTGTAGAGTGCTGTGGTGGGGTGGGGTGGGGACTTAGACGATTTTGGGTCAAAAATGAAATTTTTCAAAAGTGGTGAACTTTGGCATCAAATGAAAACCCTAAGCGAACTAATCAACTTCCGTCATAGAGCCATCCACCCAAACTTGTTGTGGTATATGTACATTTTTGTCTTTATTTTACCAATTTTAAGGATAGACACAGGCCATCACACACATATTATCCTCCTTTGTGCGGAGCATTTTTGTTACTTGTATATAATGATAGAATTGAAAGAAAGAATTGACACTGCAGTAACTGCAATAACACTAACGTGCTGTGCTGTTATTTTAGACAAAGATAAGGGCAAGGGAAGTCTAGCGCTGACAGTATCAGTTACGGTATTCTCAGCCCTGATTTTTATCACACCTCTTTTGTTACATTGGCTTACAAGGCGCTATGTTCAGCAGGTCTACTATGCGCCCCAGCAACGGCTATTCACTGCCCAGACCTATTCCCTGCTTCTTCGGAAACGGTACTGGACCTTCAAACCGGAAGAGGTTGTCCGACCGGAGGTTCCCCTCCCTTTCGCGTCGGTCCTGGCTCGAGGACGCCCCCTTCTGATCGTCTATCCGGAAATGGAGGTGGAGGCTCAGAAAGTCTTCCTCGGCTATGACAGGACAACATCCGAGTTTGACTCAATTCTGGCTGAGTATAGACGACGAACTAAGGCTAAAGCTGCTGATGCTGATTCTGCCGATCAAGAAGATCAAGATGGCAAAAAATAATACCGTTTTTGTTTTATGGTGACTTTATGATTAGATTGAGTCATTTTTTCCTGGCCCGTTTTTGCCGAGGCTGAAATTGAGAGACGACAACAAAGCAATGCTTCGGTTTACCCTGGGACGTTAATATTTCCAAGCAACGTTTTTGTTTGATCTTGTGAGTGTGTTTAGTTGTCTGTTTCTATTAAATAATGTTTGCAGCAGTGATTAATGAATGTTAGTAATTTATATTAAGAAGTATATCTACGAATAGTATGACAGGTGACATATGTACACCTTGCAAGCAGCAAAACACGTCCTCCGCAGGATAGCCTAAGTCCTCTTTTTCCCTTCAAATTGAAACCCAATCGAAGTTCAAACAAAACGGAAAAATTCCCACTCACTGTAGATGCTAAAGCTCAAAACCATAAGCAATGTTCGCCCTAGTTGTGTTGTGTTGAAAAGGATCAAGATTCAAAGTCAAGAATATGATTAACTGAAACCAAATTTTCAACTTTACATTTGCAATTTGCAGTTCGAACCAGATTCTAATTTATGCTTATATACTGCGGTCGGTTTACTCAATCTGGTAAATTCAAGCAAGTCTGTTACCGCTTTAAAGCTGAAAATCTTCGATTGTTATTCGACTATTTTTGTTAAAGAAAAACACAAAAATTGTTATTCGTTGGGTTCTTCATTAAAGAAATGATAGTATTCAATGAAATGCTGAGGTGGAGTGGCAGAATCGGCCGCTATATTTTGAGCACTCTCAATCTTATTTCTCAGCCCAGGAATCATTTTCATCTTATCATCAATGCTGGCATGCTTTCGAAGATAGATCATCAAATTGATCAATGAAGACAGCTGCATGGCTAGAAAGGAGGCAGCCATCGAATAAAAACACCAACCTAAAATTACTAATGAGTTTAGTGTCTACAAGAATATTGTATCAGTGATTTTAACTCATAGGATGAAAAAACAATTGTTTCTATTAGCTGTCTTTTGTACAGAAATTGTACCTAGATTTCATGCAGTCCGGGGACCAGGGCCCACTTGGGACCCCGGCCAACAAACATTCTTTTCGGAACAACTACTTATACCATATGTGAAGTCATAGCCCGATGGGTCGCCGTCAGAGTTCGGTCGAAGACGCGATGCCATCTCGTCATCAATTATGCAAATCAGATGAAGCAACGAGACAGCCAGCAGTAAACCTAAACATAGTCTGATTCTGGTAGTTTGGACCTGGGCAATTTTAGTAGATCGTATTTTAGGCACAGATTTTTAATTTTGAATGAATTAATGAATGAATTAATTTTAGTATGAATTTTAGCAAATGTAGACTGAAATCATTTGCCAAAGAAGTACCTAGGCAGAATGTGTCGAGAAGGTTTATGTTCATCAAGACTTATTTCATTTAGAATTTTAAACTTGTCAAGCCAGTCTTAACGAGTGTGTCCCTTGGTTTTACTATTTAGAAACTTCAAGAAACGGCTGAAAGTTTTAAATTGAAACGTCATCTTGATGCCGTTTCTGCTTACGTAGCTCAATCTCTAGAGCGCTGGCGTAATAAACCGAACGTTGAAAGGGAGATTTTGAACTCTGACTTTTCCTCCCTTA
This sequence comes from Trissonchulus latispiculum, assembly GCA_030248195.1. Taxonomy (NCBI): domain Eukaryota; kingdom Metazoa; phylum Nematoda; class Enoplea; order Enoplida; family Ironidae; genus Trissonchulus; species Trissonchulus latispiculum. The sequence goes on along the minus strand of JASAND010019814.1, from coordinate 35 downwards.
TGTCAACTATTTCCTTTCAATTCCTACAAAACAAT
>JASAND010019812.1:0-13076 GCA_030248195.1 Trissonchulus latispiculum | reverse complement strand
ATGTACTTCGTTCAGTTACGTATTGCTCAATTTTACATGTACGTACCGGGCATTTCCAAAGAAGAAAGTCTGTGGATGACCTTTTCACCCAAGTTTGCCAATAAAATTGAGTCTTCGCCGATATCGTTTGCCTTCGCAATGGCCTCAAAACTGATTATCCATTCGTCGGGAGTTAGAGAGGTTTCCCTCCCGTTATAATTACTCAAACCCTTAAAAACAGTTATCAAATTCTTCAATTCGGCCATTTTTTGTTCTCTTTCTTCGCGTAAACGAGCTTGTTATCGCGTTTCCAGATTTCTATTTACCACGTAAATTTGCTCGATTGTATCAGAAACTTGGTCAAAAATCTCCCAAATTCTGCCAAAACTCGTATCAAAAGTATCTTCTTCTGGAATAACTTCAATGGCGAGAAAATTTTACCAAAAATATGAAACCGTTACATACGTATACAAACAAATTGCAAAAATCGTCGGCAAAATTGCTTCAAAAGACAAAATAAACGTTCTTGATTAAATCACAAGTAGGGGGGGGTTGGGAATATTGTTATGAAGGACATTTGCGTTGATAATTGACAAATTTTCAACAAAATATGTCCAAAAATTGGTGATTTTGGGGGTGGGGGGGGGGGTACAAAATCAAGTCAAAATTACGTTTTTGACACGAAAAGCAGTCGAAAATCCTCCTAGAACGACGTTTTGCGCCTAGGACGGTCGTTAATTGAAGCAATTCGGCCTAAAAATCATTCAAAAATAGATTTTTGGGTCAATTGGAGGGGTTTCGAAATTTTATCCTAAAATTTCCGAAACTTCGAAATTTTGGCGATTATGGGTCCCAAAAAAATTATACGACGCTTGGGGGATTCCCAGAAAAAGTATTCAGCCAAACATTTGCTAAAATTCAACGAAATTTGACCTTTGGGAGGGGTTTGGGGGGGGGGTCAAAATTTTGTCTAAAAATTGTCTAAAATTGCAAAATTCTAGCAATTACGGGCCCCCAAAAATTATACAACACTTGGGGAGTACCCACAAATTTTATTTAGGCAAGAATTTGCAGAAATTTGACAAAATGTGCCCTTGGGGGGATACAAAAATTTACCACAATTTGGCAATTTTGCAAAAATTTTGCAAATACTGCTCCAAGATCAGCTTCTGTTGCTTCTCGAGTAGTGTTGTTGACCGGCCGGGTGGAAAACGGCCAGCCGGCGGCCGGCTGCCGGCCGGCCGGCCGTTGACCGGCCGGTCAAGAGATGTACTCGGCCGGCCGGCCGGCCGGCCGGTCGGCCGTTTTAGGCCGGCCAGCCGGCCGTTGAACGGCCGGTAACCGGCCGGCTGGCCGGCCGGCCGGCTTATATTTCAGCGGTTTATCAAAATTTTCTCAGGCAATCGATTTTAAGTTGTGCTGATACATTTTCATATCTTGATTTCTTATTCTGGCGCTCATGGGTCAGCCTGCCGGCCATTTTTATTCGTCAGCTTTTGGCCGGCTGGGCCGTTGAACGGCCAGCAGTTTCTGGCCGGCCGGGCCGTGGGCGGGCCCGCCGGTTTCGGCCGGCCGGCGGGCCGTATTCAGAAGGTCGGCGGGCCGGTAACGGCCGGCCGACGAAAATTTAGGCCGGTCAACAACACTATTCTCGAGTATCGAGAAAGTTCGGCACAAAGGTGGTAGAAAAACCCACAAAAAGGTTTCCTAACTACAAAAATTTTCAAAATTTTTCCCGTCTTTGGGGGGGGGGGGTTGGGATCCTACCTTAAATCTACCTAAAATTTACTTCAAAATAGGTTATTGGGCTGCCCCAATAACGCAGTATCAGTTTCTACGCTGTCCCCTAACTCAAACCTTCTGGGGGGGGCTGGGGGGAAGACAAGTCCCCCAACGGACTTTCCCGACTTTCTAAATTTGTCATTTTTTCAGAGTTGCACCCTACACAATAGGAGAATTTAAAAGATATTTTGAATTTTGGCGATTCTAACAATACAAACCTTTTTCACTAAATCGCAAAATTAAGTTCAAAAATCGTTTTTGACAAATCACGAAATTTGAAACATTTTCAATTTAGCAAACCGGACAGTGGTCCTGTCACGGTCGCCAAATGTTAACTACCGGTTTACTGTTCGGTACCAAACCGGTACTTAAATGGCGATACGATGCAGGTTCTCTGGCTAGGCCTACCTAGGGTGCAACCCGAGCAAGAAAAGTAAAAGGCCCTAGCTAAGATGCCCTAAAAATGAAAATCTACCTATTTGAATGGCTTATTTCATGGCAACCTTTGTTGTCTCCAATAAAAGTTCCCTTTAGATTGGCTTAGGGTGGGTAGGCTGTGCCGAAAACTCCGCCCAAGTCCCTCCGTATAGTGATTTGTCAGGCATTGTGTAACCAAATTTATTCATTGTTTCGTTTTGTGCTCCAATTTATATTTGGAGATCTGGAGATTGCATTTTCTATCAAAGTTATGGCCAAGTCAAGTTCATGCTGAAGTTAGTTTAGTAGAGCGCGCGTAGGTTAGGAGAAAGCAGGCATCGCACACCGCGTAGAAACCTTATAGTCTCCAAGACAAAGTCAATTTATTTCCAAATATACAAACAGTACACATCTCAAATTGTACATAGTAGTCAAATCGGCCATTTTAGTTAAATAGCTAAACATTTTAGAAATTTAGTCAAATGGCTAGCTCAGTTGTGAAAGGCAGCATGTTTTATTACTTGGCCAAAAGACTCGCTATATTTCTGCCATTTTGTATAATGGCCACAATGTTTTAGCACTTTAGTTAAGTGGCCAGCAGCTCATAGCCTAGTTGTAAAATGACAATTTACAGCTTTTTAATGACAATAATCCTTCACTTGTATACAGTTTTTCTACTTCACTTTTTATCAAAGAATGTATGGACAATTTTGGCATTAAAGTATTTTTGGCCAAAATAAGTAAAAAATGAAGATTTGTAGCCATTTTTACGAATTGTTTGAAAAAATCGCTAAAATTTGCTAAAAATGAGCAATTTTTGGTGAAAATAGCTGAGGGGTTCTATTCTTTTTTCTTCTCGTTGAGGAGGACTATCCGATTTTGTCAGTTTGGGGAGGGTCTGCACCCCCCCCTGTTCTCAACCACGCTATCCTATGGTCACAACTCTGATACAGAAAGGTGAAATTTGAATTTCAGAAGAAACAGATTTTTAAGAAACACACATTTGCATAAAAATGCAACGAAGTTAGCAAAGTTACAGGGATATTTAGTAAGGGGAACAAATATAGGGAAAATAAAATAAGAAGTTAGCTGAGCCTCACAGAAACTATAAACACCCCGATGAAATAGTATAGATGTCGTAGTTCAGTATGTAATTCAGTTCAGTTCGGAACTGAACTAGTCCAGTATGTAATTACACACTGAACTAGTTCGGTATGTAATCAGCATTTTCAAAGCTATTACAGTTCTTGTTTACGAAACCCCTCGTTGTGATGTTGCAAATGTTACAGGGTCTGTAGTGTATAGTGTTGTCAGTATTCTGCGAAATTAAGATGTATGAAATTTGTTCCATTTTCCACTTCCTTATATTTCTTTTAATTTTTTACTCTTTTCAGTTCTCTTAATTTTTATTGCTGCTGGAGCAGGAATTAATAAAACGACTTCTATCTATGTTTAGCATGTATTTTCTCTGTTCGTCCACATCGAGATCCTATCTTCAACACAGGGCTAGTATAATGCGCTTTTTTTGCGGAAGTTCATTTATGCAAATTAAGTTTGCGGCTATATAAGCGACGGAATTTAGAGTCTTATCGCAGTTATGAACTGTCAGCAATCTAAACGGTTGCAAATTGTTGTGTGCGGAAGTGTAGCTTGGGAGCTGCACATAGGCACATAAATGTATCTTTGAAGATGGGATTTAGAACTCATCTTCAAACTTCCATCTGTGCTTTTCAGCGAAAATACGATGAGCATTGTTTTTGAAAAATTTCAAGTTTTTGGAGTTTTTTAAAGATATATTGTCAAGAGTACGTAAATAGCTAACGAAATATATATTACTCCTTCTATATTGAAGATCATTAATAAAACATGGAAATCCTTTCTATTGGATATTAAAGAATCAGATAAAGTTTGAAAGACTAAGATGTGCTGTGGCGGCTACTTCATCGGCACAATGAACTCACTGTCGTTTTAACAACCAAAAGTATTGCACTCAGAGTATCAACGAAACACTAAAATGCTTAATTTGTCCTCGTCGGTCATTAGTTAATGGTTGGTTAATCACTAGCTGAGCTTTACTGGTCAGCTCAACGGCCAAGGAAAAGCAATGCTAAAGATTAGCGGCAAACTGAGTATAACTCTTGCTGATTTATACTTAGAATAGAATAGAATGATAAGCAATATGCATTACGTTCAAGCTAATTTGTGAGTGTTTTCAACAGAAATTATTAAGGTCCATGAAGGAATATTGCCGCTTTTGGGGCCAACTTGTTACATTTAACTTTTTCTTCGAGTTGTTTATAAAGTTCTAAAGTTATATATAAAGTTCTAAACTAAACATTTCTTTAAACTTTGAGTACCTTTTGCTGGCAAATCGTTTTTGCCTAAAGTTCATGGGGTCAAAATTTCACACTATGTAGTCACTCTCACACAATATAATAGGCAATTATTATAAATATTCGGCATAACATACAATCAATTTGCATAGAAATCCACAAAATCTGTGATCATCGAAAAATCTGTGAAAATGAGGCTAGGCTACAATGTTACTTCAAGTTAATTTGTGTTGCAAATGAAGCTTTAACATTTTATAAAATATGATTTTGTGATTTGAAGCACGAAACAACACATTTAGTAAAAATAAAATATTTTAAAACAATTACATTGGTTTGGTATTAAACTGCTCAGAATTATGTCTGAGTACTTGTTTTTTGAAAATTAAGTTGTAGAATCAGTATTCTTATTTTATTTATTTTTAATTTATATATATATATATAATTTTATTTATTTTCATATTTAAATTACCTTGTTCAATTTGAATATGGCTACTGGTCGATCTAATAATTCTGTTTCGGATAGTTTTAGCTTGTATTAATTTGAAATAACGGTCTCGGTTTGTGATGGTAAGAAGTTCTTCTTACCACCTTTCCTTAGTTTGTTTTTTCTTGGATCTTTTCACACAATCCCCCCCTCAATACGAACTGGTTGGATTGGGGGTTATTGGGTGATCCAAATGCGTTTATATTTTGGGAAGGTGTTGCCTGATGCTCAGTAATTTCAAAAATTTCAATAATTTTTGAATTTTTTTAAAATTTTCTGATAGATTCGATGATGCTGAGCATTTTTCCTTGTTGCAGCAACATCTGAAAATGCTTTCTGCGATCTCTACAGCGGCTCTAACTGTAAAGATCAAAGGAAAACGCCGCCTGTATACAGCAGTAATCGTGTGCATATTGTTGGCGGCAATTCCCTTTGATCTTTACAGTTAGAGCCGCTGTAGAGATGGCAGGAAGCATTTTCAGATGGTGCTGCAAGAAGGAAAAATGCTCAGCATCATCGAATCTACAATTCTTGCCAAAGTCATATCACAGTCGCTCCAAAGGGGGACATTTGGCAGTGACGGGGCCCATTTCTTTGGCGTGTACGGTATTAGAAAATTTTAAAAAATGCAAAAATTTTGAAATTTAAAATTTTTTAAATTTTAAAAAATTTGAAATTTTATAAATTTTTAAAATTACTGAGCTTCAGGTAACACCTTCCCAAAATATGATCGCATTTGGATCACCCAATAACCCATCACTCAAACCAACCAGTTCGTATTGAGGGGGGATTGTGGAAAAGATCCGTATTCTTAATTATTTGCAACAAATTTTCATTCAAAAAATACAAACGCACTTTACGGGCATGTATTCAAAAATTATATAATTGTTTATATTTTTGGAATCAGTTCGTAGCTGACACTTTATAAACAACTCTAAGAAAAGTTATATAGATGCAAAACTAAGAAAATTGAAAAGATTAGAAAATGGAACAAATTTCATTCATCTTAATTTTGCAGAATACAGACCCAGTACACTACAGACACCCTGTAACATTTGCAACATCACAACGAGGGGTTTCATAAACAAGAACTGTAATAGCTTTGAAAATGTTGATTACATACCGAACTAGTTCAGTGTGTAATTACATACTGGACTAGTTCAGTTCCGAACTGAACCGAATTACATACTGAACTACGACATAGATACTTGAAAATAATTTAATTTGAGAAAACAAGTGCATACTCCTGGTCAAAAATAACTGAAACAAAAAGTGTTATCTTATGCAATGTAAAGTGATGCAACAATGAAAAGCATACTAAAAAGCACAGGTGAAATTTTGAAAAACCCCTCTGGACTCGTCCACCTAAAACCATTATTACTCACTTTAACCAAGAGTACATAATGCATAAGAGTATGACAAGCGTCATACTCTATTATCAGCTCGCTACATCTAATGCACGCTATCGGCTGACCCTCCCCATAAATTGACAAAGAAATGCCCGCTATGTTTGCACGCAACTTTGAACCAACTGACTAATTGTGTTTTCGAGCTTTAGCGTGCAAGCATAGCGTTTGAGTTTGCTTTGATAAGGGCGGTCTGATTTATGGGGTGGGGTAAGCCGATAGCGTGCAGACGTTGTAGCGAGCTGATAATATATAGTGTAAGACGCTTGTCATACTCTTATGTATTATCAAGAGTACATAACATAAGAGTATGCCACTAGGCACACTCTATGTTATCAGAGCAAAAACTGTGCTCTGCTCGCTAACGCCCCCCCCCCCGCAAATCAGGCCCATCACTTTAAAGAATTTTGTGCCCTATGTTTGTGTTTTAAAGCTCGAAGCAGGCACATAATTCGCGCACGCGCTGCTTGTGTTTTCGAGCTTAAGCACATAAACATAGAGTGAGTGGGCCCATGTCAAGATAAAAGTTAGAACCCCCAGAACCCCCATCAGAAAAAAAGGAGGTTCTCAGATTTTTTTCATGCGTTTGTATCCAGGACTTTGATTTGTATGTGATTACGTTGCGGATCCTTTCCTGCAACAGACACTTCCGCAGACATAATATGTTTATAATACGTGTATAAGTATCCCAATCATCAAATTTGTAGCATATAACCGGGATGTACTGGGGGGGGGTCTTCCTGGCTTTTCTCATAAACTTAGACTGAAATTTGTGTGTATGCTACATTCAATATCCACAGTGGGTATCAATCGAAAGCTGACGACAAGAAGAACAAGTTCGTCATAGATCTAAGTCCAGGCAACGCACACACGTTTCGGTATACCAGGACTCCACTACCCTCACAACTTCCAGCAAACACTTAAAACTAAACAGTGGAGGATCAAATCTCTTGAAAAAATTACAGAACCCAATCAAAAATTTGAAACTAAATATATGTAGTTACGGATCAAATCTCCTCGAAAAGTTAAGAACCCCCAAGAACCCCCAGAACCCCCATCAAAAAATGAAACTAAACATAGTTATAGATACAATCTCTACAAAAAATTAAGAACCCCCAGAACCCCAAGAACCCCCATGAAAATAAAAGCTCCAAGAAAAACAAGTGGTAGATCAGAGCGCATCAAAACGTGACTTTTATCTTGACATGGGCCGAGTGAGTGAGCGTACCCCCGTTTCGACTAGGAACTGATTTGCGCGGAACTGACCGCAGGAGCTCACAAGGGTCTGATTTGCGGGGGGATGGGCCGTTAGCGAGCAGAGCACAGTTTTTGCTCTGATAACATAGAGTGTGCCTACTGCCTAGTGGCACAATCTTATATTATGTACCACAGTAACAACTCGGTCTTTTAGTAAAGTGGTTGGCCCTTGCTTCTGGCAACAATTCGGCAAAACCAAAGCTCGCAAAATTTTCTTTTGATTGCAAACAGAGTTTCGAATTTTTCCGGGGAAAACCTATAAAATTCATCTTTTTCTGGCCGATTCCGTTTACCTTTTGCCCAATCTTTCCATACTTCTTTCCTCTGATAGCGATAGTGCCGGGCTGGGCTATGGAGAGTTTGGACTCCCGCCGACCTCGTCTTAAACTATGCATGCCGCATTCCTAATTCCAAGAGTTTAAGTGCTTTGCTCGACCTGTTCCACTAAGTTACTTTGTCCATCCATGAGCAACCCGGTTTGATACACCGTGTAGAGTATAGGAAATATGCGTGAGCTAAGCCTAAGTACACGGTAGATAAGTCTCGATCCAAATTGAAATGTTTCATGAATAATCAATGTAAATTTATCGTTAGCTAATTTCATAGCTCAAATATGACTCATAATGAGGATCCAGTTCAAGATGGCGGATCAAAGTCAGTTGGAGTATCGTCAGTCTCGTGGGTAGTCGGTGGGTAGCGTAGGTGATTCTCTGCCATTTTGTGAGCGTTATTTTTCGGTTGTGTTTTTGTGATTTGGCCGAGTTCGTTTTGGAAACTGTATGTGATTTATTTTGAGATGCGAGTAAATAATCTTTTAGCCTAGGGATTTTTCTTATATCCTGAGCGAGTGTATATCTAGCCCTAATCAGTAGACAACCACAAAATCACTTTATTGCTTTCTGCACATCACACACCTTTGACAACAACCTGCAAATAGACGGCCAGTCATCGTGAATCTAGCACCAGGGTTTTATTCCCTACACCGTATAGAAATCCAAATTCGAAAAAATTGTCCAATTTTAAAAATTGTTGCCCCGGTGAAATGCCAAGAAAAAGAGAAAGGAAGCACGTCATGTTATGCAAAGCATTTGATTGTGGTGGATGAACTGGCGAAGAAGTGATGCACATACTACTCCACAGTAGCGCTTCGTTTGAGCTACAGAAACTTTACTTTAAATTTATCCTAATAAATTGGAAATTTTATTTTAACGTGCCACCCATAAGCAACACAATCATATTTTTTCTAGACTGCAGATTCTATCCCGAACTCTGTTCGGATTTTGAAGAATGTTTACGAAGCGAAAATATTTTTGGGTGTCATTTTAAATCGGAATTCTTACAGGAGGATGGAAGCTGTGGAGGTTGGTGCAAGCGGAGGCCTGTTTCGCATGAGCATGGAATTGAGTATAATTAACACTTAAAGTCACTCTTGCTCCTAGAGTTCAATTTTGCTTGTTTATGTCAAGGGGCGGTTACACAGCGGGCGCACACTACTACACTCTATATACTGCTGGGATATCGCAGAAGCAGAACTAATACGGTAACCTAATTGAGGTTAATATCGTCAAAATTGTTCTCAAGCTTGGTCGTCCTTAATACAGACGAATGTAGATAAGTAAAGCTGTTACACTAGTGAGAAAAACGACTCAAGGGAGTGTTAAGCTATTCTTTCCATTTTTGCACTGACTATTATCAAGAGTACATAAAACGTCATGTCATGTAGAGTCATGTAAGCAAAGTATGCCATCAACTTAAGGCGGGTATTCCTTTTGGACACACCAACTTTGAATCATCGTACTCAGCCAGCACCTGGACTTAAACAGCCATTTTTACATCAAATGTAGTTTAACATTTTCTATTTTACTGAGTACCAGGAACTAATTTTAAATTATTGCAGCGAGTTATAAAAGGAGTTATAAAATTTTTGCAGGAAAAATAAACTTTTTTGAGGATCTTTGGCTATACATTCGATATCGAAATCTCTATCAAATTGCTGGGGAGCCTTTTCAGTTATTATGACATCGTTCGACTTTGTGGGGAAATTGGCTCAAATGTGCTCGAAGCCTGACTTTTATCTACTTTTCTCGATTTCATCAAGCGACCACTATTAATAGAAAGCATCAATCGAATCAACTAAAAAGGGTCCCGGCATACCCTTATGTGGGATACATTTGTTAAGTGACAACCCTCCAACTTAGCTTGCGTATTAAATGCTCCACAATTGTGTGAAAAAATCGGTTATTTGCTTTGCTAAAAGTACACCCTATGGGATAACAGTGGAAAATGACCATGGTCAGGACAATTAGGTCTCTTTGTCTCTGTGAAACCTTTCAATCGGCTTTTTTATTTTTCTACTACTTGTTCTGCCCCCCTAATGAGTTATGGAATCTAGTTTGAGCACATCTGAAGCTTTGACACGCCTCTGTTTGCATTAAAACATAATTAAAACATTGCCCTGGTAAAAACGTAAAAGCCACTGCCTCCCTGTCAGTTCAACAAAAATCGATTGGTTGCAATGGCCAAATGTGAAAGAAAGGTCAACAAGGAACGATCAATGTCGGGCAGACCAACACGTTGCAAACTCCCATCTGCTATTCACGGCCAATGGGCGCACCGGACATTTCAAAATACCAATTCCAGCGGGACTGTACAACTATGTTATATTTAATCAATCATATTGAACGTCATTTTGGTTTACTAAGCATAATAGCATATTACAAGCTTCAATGAAAGTTAATTCTTAATACATTGGATTTGTTCTTGTAGTTTTGAAGATTAGTTTGAAGACGGTGTTATTCATGCTTTGCAGTAGGTCGCGTATCTTAAACGAAAGATTATAGGCAGGAGTACGCAAGTGCTAACATGAAAGCTGTTTCACGACGGTAATCTAATATATCTAATTGCTTGTTGGCACGTAAACTAGACATCTTACAGTAGATACTGTGTATGAGTCTGCATCTGTGCTCTCCGGCACTTGTTCACTGGCCTACATTGCCCGGCAGTTTCATTAACTGTTTCGGAACAGTAGGGCTGCTATAGATGCTCTAATCGGTTTACTCAACTAAAGCAGTGCAATGACACACATTCTTTTGGTTAACTAACAGCAAATACCATTTTTCATTTTTACGAATTTTAATAAAGTTTGCAGTAATTTTCACCAAATTTTCCAACATGATAATTTTTATAGAGTAAAGCATTACACAAATATTTCTCGATACTAAACTGACTTCACTCATTAATTGACAACATTTAGTTTGAATTGATTTACCTTCGGGTTACTGAACATGTGGAAAATGAATATAGCTATTCCCAGAAGAATGTGTGAAATAAACGCAATACTGAATCCGGCAATATTTTGATAGTAAACAGCCAATGTTCCCGAAAGCCATGCAATTATCTGTAAAGGAATTATGACCAAGAGTCCATACACACTGAGCCTGAAACGTTTACTGAAATGTTTTAAATGTAAAATGGCTAATGTTGCCAAAGGATATGATCATGCAATAACACTGGTGTAATTTTGGGGTCTATCCTGACTTCAGACAGCAACGACGTCTACGCCAAAATGTTTTCTTTCCACCTCAAAAGAGCAAAATACTCCACGGCCCCCATTAATTCTCATAAATTCTCATATATGTGGCAACTTCAAACTAGTGTAAAATTTTTTATGGAAAACGTGAAAAGTAATGTGTTCTTAAAGCTATGCAATTTTGTCCATTGTTGTAGGTTTTTGTGTCTTTCACATAGCCATTTTAGCCCTGTCATTATTCAGTCTACACTCCCGTTCCTTTGTGCGCTAACGTATAGTTAAAGATGTTATGCTCCTCTGGCTGCTGCTACTGCCAAACAACTGAGTAGAGGTTTCGTAGGGTGTCGTATGAGTTACACTGAAAATTCTAGGGAAACGGTATCAATAAGTTGTATAAGGTAGCTAATGTTCTGTGCTTAAGATTCACAAAGGGTTATTTTTAGTTATTGGCTAACTGTGGTGGTGTGCTATTAATCAGCATTCTATTAATTGCACTTTTTCAAGAAGTGAAGCAAACCAACGTCTGACCAAAAATGTAGAAAGCGAAATTGTTTTCTATATATCTCAAAAACGCTTTAACATAGCTACCACAAAGTATATATTTTCTGAACCGGACTGATGAGATGTTTCTTTTCGTGAAAAATTATTTTTGACAATTCCCGTGCGATTTCCAAGAGCGCCGCTTTTATATGTCCAGAAAGATTGGTACATGGTACTACCGCGATTTTTTCAGGACAATTTTCCGCTTATATGAAAGTCCTACACACCAAATTTCAACTGTTTCGGTTGAAAATTGTGTGAGTTATTCCATTTTTTAGATTTTAAAAATCCTTTGATCTTTCCAACTTTTTCGAGTTTGACAGGTTATTACTCGCGACTCGCTCAACGGGAAACTTTTTCGATTATGTTTTCAGGACCGCCTGGGAGTCCGCTTTGAGCTGATATATGTGACATTTCAAAATTTGAAAGTGAGTTTTTCAAATAATACCACTTTTGACCCAAAATTTCGGCAATGCTAATCTAGGAAAAAAGAATAAATTAACACAATGATAAAGTTCAATCTGATCTGAATCCAACGATATAATGTTTTCGTGACAGCGACTTATTTTGTGTCCACAATGATTTTTCAAACAATTTCCTTATTTCTGCTGGTTTTTAGCTCCCTTTGATGTTGCCGCCTTGATTTGCCCGAACCAGAATAACCTAGCAAAAACCAGCTGAAATAGGGAAATTCTTTAAAAATTCATTGCTGACGCAATGTAAGTCGCAGGCATGAAACATTTACATCATTGGATTCAGCTCAGATTAAACTTCATTATTCTGTTATTTTTACTCACTTTCCCTAGTTTCGCTATGCCGAATCTTTGGGTCAAAAGTGATATTTTTCGAAAACATGGACTTTCAAATTTTGAAATGTCACATATATCAGCTCAAAGCGGACGCCCAGGCGGTCCTGAAAACCTAATTGAAAAAGTTTTCCGTTGAGCGAGTCGCGAGCAATAACCAGTCAAACTCGAAAACCGACAAAGAAAATTTTCCTGAAAAACTAGCGGTAGTGCCATGTACCAATCCTTCTGGACATATAAAAGCAGCGCCCTTTGAAATCGCACGGGAAATTTCAAAAATTTTTTCCCGAAAAGAAAGATCTCATCGGTCCGGTTCAGAAAATATATACTTTGTGCTAGCTATCTTGAAGCGTTTTCGAGATGTAAAGAAAACAATTTCGCTTTCTACATTTTTGGTCAAACTTTAGGTAGCAAACGGATCGCAAATGATACAAGCATTAATTGCTATGAATTAATGAGTAACTGATTGCAGTGCAGTTACTACAGTATAACATTAATTTGGACCAAACGCCCTCTTTCAGCGCCCATACAGAGCTGCATTTG
>JASAND010019811.1:0-21526 GCA_030248195.1 Trissonchulus latispiculum | reverse complement strand
CCTGTTCACTTAATGCGTAATATTAGAAAATTTATACTATAAATAATTTCATCTCTAAAACTAAATACTTCTTTTTATAACTCTAAAATCACTTATCTCAAATTAATTACCAAAAATACTATACTTAAACAAACAAAATATTTAGGTATAATTCCTCAATGTCATTCCCATATGATAACAAAGAAAATCATATACAAAGTAACATATAAAGAAAAACAATACAAAAATATGAATAAAACAAAAAGGTGTTTGTAATTTGGTATAAAATGGAATTTTGAGGATATAACGAAGTTTTAAATTAAACATAGAATGTAATAGAGATATGGTTAATTATGTGTATGTGCATGAAATATTTGTATAATTGTATGTAATCAAGGAATGTAAGCCAGAGTTGCCAGAGGAGACAAACTCCCTCCGTTTCACATCTATTGTATGTTACATGTTTTTGTTATGCCTATCATCGTGTGTAAAGTTGTGTAAGAAAATTAATATTATATATGTGTTATATATGTAATCTTTTATGATCCACCGAAAGGGGAAATATGTGATATCTTTAGAGGATCCTTGCCATCATTAACGTAACACCTATACACCGGTTGATACCAGCTAACTTCATAGTTGCAGCAGAGCACCAGACAGAAAGGTTGTTATCCTTAATTGAACGAATCTAGTAGGGTTGACATCCCTCAAGCACATTCTGTAGGGTTGATGTCCCTAAACTCACCTTCGCACAGATAGACTGGAAAGACTTTTAAAAAAATATGTTAAAAACAATTCAAAATTCGTTATTTCAGAATGAATCAGCTTCAGTTGCATCACAGTGCTTTGGATGAGCTTCGGAAGTTGTCTATTTTCCAGCTCCCTTACGCTCCGGAGAATCCCGGAAATTTCCTCTGGTTTCGGAGTGACGCCGGAGAGCACAAGGTCCTCTCCAATTTTGCAGCACACCCTGCTAAAGATGCCGATGATCGACCCGTCATGATCCGGCATCTCAAGAAGGAGCGCAAAACGGCCGAACACGCCTTCTTCGCCACTCTTGCCGATCTTACCGGCGCCTTCAAAGTATCGAGTCCAGAAGACCGAGAAGCCGGCTGACGTCAAAAGGATAGGCAGGGACGAAATCCAACTGAGTCGTCTCCTGCCTTATCCTCATTCCCATCTGCCCTTTAAGGCCTTGGTAATGGCCAGTGTCCTGCTGTCCAAGTTCAGCATTCCTTACTTCAAGGAAAAGCTGATGGCCACCGGAAACCGAAGGCTCATGGAAGCCACCCATGATCAGTTCTGGGGTATTGGCGAAGAACTCTTTGACCTCAGATGCGAGGAGTTCAACTCTTCAAAGGAACAGGCTGATCAACGAGCCATCCAAACAGCCCATGATAAGCTCGCAGCCAACATTATGGGACAAACTCTGGAGTTCTACAGAGTTTACCTGAAGGACCCTGAGGGCCTCTACCCTGCCAACCCTCGTGTGGTCATTGTCGGAGGTTGTGCGCTGCGCAACAATCAAATTGTGGATGTCATTAAGGAGATGAGCGGATGTAATGATCCGCTCCTCCTACCGATAAATCTGGCCACCCCTGCACGGTGCCTCCGCGTAGTCAACGCAATCCGGTCTCCGATCCTAACGAAGATCTTCGTCATCCCGGAGATCAGCATCGTACGGGAAATTAAAGAAGATCTGGACGCCGGAGCCGTCTACCAGGCCGAGGCTAACAAAATCTCGGAGGTCCTCTCTCAGACCTCCCCTGCAGCCTACCAGGAGCCATTTCCCATGGTGCGAGCATTGCCTACGCTCGTCTACGTCCCCGACGCTGAGGACCCCACCAAGATCATGAAGGACCACCCAGGATGGGCGGCCCTGACCTGGGGCTCCTATACCCTGCGTTCAGACGGAACGCACTTCCGTCCACAGGACCCCATTGCTATCCCCAATGGGCAGACCTACGTCCTGTGTCATAAGAACTATTCACGAGTTCGCGAGGCACTTATGGTGCCTGATGTGAAACGGCAGAACTATACTGCCTATCGCGAAAAGCGGCCGCACAAGGACAGCCCTATCTTCCGACCCCGGCACCCATCACCCCCTTCCTCCAGCACATCCTCTCCCCGCAGTGCACCCCGTGGTGTACCCTCTGATCCCCGGCCCTCCAAACGGAGAAGCTATTCCCCCCGCCGCCACGAGAATCGACAGAGGCGCAACAGGCCTTATCAGAAGTCCCGTCCAACGCCTGCGGCTACAACCAAACGTTGTTATCCCCGTAGAATACTTTAATAGATTCTACAGGCAATTAGAATGAGTTGTTTACCTCATTGTCCTTATCAACAGTCATACTACCCTTATTACTAAACTCTATGGATTGTTATCCAAACTAAACAATGCACTCAGGTTGTTACTCTGATCGCATACACGTCACTCTGGAACCACGGATACTGTGCCATAACCTTCTCATTGAACTAAAAATATGATTTTCAAGAAAATGGAGATGACTGCTGGAACTTCTACAGAGTCACTCCCCAGATCATACTCCCCACAAATGGAGTTGTCTCAAAATCGCGCCTTCAGGAACCCTATGGTTCTCCCGGGACTCCGGGTCCCAATCCCAACCTTGGCTGGACAGCCGACGAGGCACCGAGCCCCGGTACCTTCCCCAAACATCCCATTTCAGGGATTCCGGCCACTCACTGTGGCCCCCCGACAAGAGAAGGTTGACAAGTGCATGTATTGTGGTATCCCATTTGCCCTGCCAGGAGAACCCAAAGCCAGTACTAATTGCCCCATCAAAGTCCCTCACCGTCAAGGCATTTACACTACCGTGCCATATCTGAATTCTCATCCGCACCATGTGCCAGAAAATTACGGCAGCCAACATCTCTTCGAGATGGTTCCTGAGGAAGAAGAATATCCCCCCTCCCTCATGTATCCTGGGTTTAAGGTGAAGTCAGATGCCGTGGGAATCCAAATCCGCCGAGCCCAGGTTCAGTACGAAAATTCCCTCCTCCCTTCCCCTTTCATGACCGCCCATGACAAAATTCAGGCGTCCTTTCGGACTTTCTATAAAATGGTAAATAAGAGATCCATGACGGCTGGAGATAAGGCTCTGTTTGTTACAAGCCTTGAGGATCTGCGACAGGACATGGTCCAGCTTATCAAATGATCCAAAGGTCAAAGTTACTGTCCCCTTCTTTCCCCCGCCGCCCTATGGAGCAGAAGCGCCGTATCCGACGCTGGCCAACCCCGTCGGTCCTATGCCAGCCCAGAATTCTCCGTCCCCCCAGTCGAAAAACTCAGCCTTTTCTGTCTGGGAGGATCGGAGTGGTGATGAGGAGCGGAATCTGAACCTGACCTTCACGCTCGGACCCGTCAATCCCCTGACGGTGAAGCAGCTGAGGAATATGTTCCTCCCGTCCACCCCGTCCGCCCCTACCATAGTAATCCCCGAATCCCTACTGACGTTGAGGTCATCGTCCCGCCAAATGCTCCTGAATGGATGAAGGAGTACGCAACCAATATCCCTCCCCCTCCAGAAGACTCACAGGATGATCCGTCTGACGATCCCCCGCTTCTCCGTCGGCTCGAGACTACTCTCGGCCTCAATCAAACCGGAGCCGCCTCTGAAGAACAGGACCCCCGGATCTGGATCCTCTCCCCCCTCTTGACATAAAGATCCCACTCCTCCCCGAAGAATGGAGAGATGAGGTCCCAGTCTACGTTCGACGAGAGCTGCAGGCACTAAACAGCTGCCTTGACGCAGGCATTATTCCAGTCATTGAATACTGGAGACAGGTTGGAGAGCTCAGAATGCTCAACCATCAGAAAAGGCCCGCTCCATCCGAGAATCCTTTGATGAGTCCCTCATGCTCCAACTTACTCCTCTCTCCCAGAAAGTGATCTAATGGAGCAATACCTCCGGGAAGTCCTCACATACGACCCTATGAAGAAAGAAGAGTCCCCTTAGTATGACTGGTTGATTATGTATAAAGTGTGTAAAATTACAAAAAGGGTTTAAAAAGAAGCATATATTGAAAAAAATACAAAAAAATTACTTAATCATAAAAAAGCCAAAAATATTACGTAAGGATTGTTCTATGTTTGTATCTGTTTATCTATATTCAGGTTGTATTGTGATTATTTTGTAAATAATACATATGGGAAGTTTCTTTTATACGTTTTGCAGATGTTATCAGAAAATTACTATAAAAATATGTCTAAATGGAACGATTGATTAATAATGTACAGCTTAGTTATATGTATATTTTGTTGGATGTTTGGGCAGTCATAATTGTTATGTTGTATTAATTGTTAATGGGTGAACGGAAAGGATCTGGCAAAAGAGAAGTGTAAACTGAGAAATAGTCTTTGTGAATTCTTAATTAGAAAACTTACCAAAAATAATTAGTTCGGTATCATCTAATGGTAGTTATTGTCGTAATGTTAGTATGTTGTATGTTATGCTCAATTATTGTCTTGTAGTTTGTTGTATATTATCATTGTTTACGTAGTCTCACTAAACGGTTATTAGCTAAGAAGTTCTGCACTGTGTACAGGTTTAGTGAGTGTGTATATTTAGTCATTATTAGCTAGTTTTATCATAATAATGTAATATCTTTATTTTCTATCATGTATACTTATTAATTGCTTGTGACAAGTTTTGAGGAAATGATCCTTGCTCATCAAAAATGGTTTGGTTACACTTATTTCTAAAAGCAAGAAAGGTTTACCGAGAAATTATGGATTTATGAGGATTAATAGAGTTGAGGAAGGAAGAATTTGTTTAGTTAGTTTCTGTTATATGCTTGTATAATGTATCAATGTGCGGTGTTACCAGCTACTAATTGAGGACAGAATTGAAGTGTAATATATAGAAAGAGAAGACGGCTCAGAAATATGTGAAGCATTAATTAACGAATTGATATTTCAAGTTAGCTACTTTCGAATTTGAGTCGTGGAAAAATATTCGTCTCTTGTAATATGAAGTTCTGGAAATTCAACAGATGAGTTAGTAATAGAACCGTGTATGATGATTATGACTATTGGAATTATGATAAGTATTGGATGGTTATGTGTAAAGCAATGTCAGTATGAATAAGTGAAACGGAACTATTAAAGAAGTAGCTGGTATTTCATTTAAAATCTTTAAAGGGACAAGGAAAGTATAGGAAGATAGTAAACGATTGGGTTGTTACCCCGATCCTAAGTTATCTGGTTGTTACCCAGATATCTAGAGAAATCGGGTTGTTATCCTGATCAATGTGAGTTACCTGAAACTAGATAGTGTTTAGAGAATAAAGAGTAATGAGGTAATGGTGGTTGCGGAACGGACCCATAGAAGGTCGACCCCACCTAAGAAAGAAATATGCAAATTAGATTATAGTAGCTGAAGAAGAATGAGGTAATGGTGGTTGCGGAACGGACCCATAGAAGGTCGACCCCACCTGAAAGGAAACATATAGATATTAATTATTAGAAGTTACTAATAAAGAAGTTAATAAGTAAGGAAGTAAGAAATAATTGTTAGTAATTAATTGTAGTTATGAGTCAGATAAGATTAAGAAAATGGAACGCAATGTACGCAGTAATTTATCATAATCTTTATCCGTCCTTCTTGTAACAGAAGTCAGTAATTGTTGATTGTGTATGAAAATATATCAGAACTGGACTGTATATGCAAGATGAAATGAGTAACGTTTTGTGTGATCGAAGGTGTTAATTTTTGGAGGTTTTGATTCTCGGAACGCTTTGGTCTTCCCCCCTAGTTAAAAGCCTAACCATTTTATTTGTGGAGGTTGTAATGGAATTAGTAAAATAAGGTGCTAAAAGTAGCTAAAATTGGTCTAAAAATATTTCAAAATAATCAATCTGCAGTAAAGGACTCTTATGCCATGGATCTGTGGACAAGAGCGAAGATCATCAATATGTAATGTATTTAACAAATAATGTCCAAGCAATGATTGTCCAGATTATCTTATGTTTGCCTAGCTAGAGTTGCCAGTATTCAGTAGAAATCAAGAAATTTATCAATAGGGTTCAAGGTTAACACTCAATGAGGGCACAAATCCTAGTCTTAATTATAATCTTGAGTCTAATTAAGTTGTGCTAACGTGTGGCTTATTAACAATACTAATTCAGGAATTGTGAAAAGAGAGTAATTCGGTCTTAATCCCTTTAGTAAGTGGAGTTGTTACTCCCACACGAAGATAAATATCGACATTTAAACTGAACTTAGGTGAATTAGTGAGTGTCATTCACAATTTGAGACAAAGACGGCCTTCTCCGCAAAGTACTATAATCATTATTGTTCGCATACTAGTTAGCCGGAAGCCGTAAACTCAAAACATGAGGTTTATGTGTCTGATTAAGTTGAAATTTAGTCGTAAAATTGCCCATAAAATGAAAACTGGCATTGAAAATAGCAAATATTGGAAGATGGTTCACTATTAGGTGTGAAATAGCTATGTACGTAGTTAGGAAGGGTTAATTAGTGATAATTAGGCATTAATTAGGTAGTAATTAGTTAATTTTAGTAATTTTTGGTTAAAAAATGACTTGGGCTAATATGAAAGAGAATTTGATTCTGATTCTAAAAATCCAAACCCGACTTTTCAATTCCCAATAATAAGAGAGTTATAAAGGAAAATGTTTTTGTAAGATTACTTTTTGTGTCGTAATCTTACCACTCCAAAAAGGAGTGTTCTAAAATTGGTCTTCTTTTAGGTTTGACTTAAGTCAAACCTTTTCCCTTTTTCATTGTCTGGGAGGTTGTCTACCTCCCAGACTACACCTGAGTCAGGTGTTGTTCTCCCTCCTTTCTTCTTTTTCTCTTTATGCTAGGCCTCTTTCTTTCCAGGCCTAGCAGTTGTCCTCACCTGAACTTTTGGCCGAGGACAAGGCCAACAAAGAAGAAATAAAGGAAAACAGTAGGATTAGCCCAGGTCATTTGATTTAGAGGGGGCTAATTCCCCTTATTAATAATATGAATAGGGAAATAAGTAGCTAGATAAACGTAGATAAGTACGTAGATTATCATGATATAATTTTTAACTTATAGAAAATTATGTTTCATGCGTAATAATTCACTAAAGTGCCGAAATTTCGTAAAGTTTTCCCTTTGGTTATGTTTATATGTTAAAGATAATTTCGCAAAGTTTCGCCAAGTTTCGGCACTTGAAATATATCAAAAATGGGTCAGTTGGGGGGCAATAATTTCAAAATCGCATTAATTTCGACCACTAATGGCCAGCTGGCTCATCCCGCCGCTGCGCCCCACACACAAAAGGTGGCAAGCTTCTAGAAGGTTCTAGAACCTTCTAGAAGCTTTGCCTTAAAAACAAAGCAAAATTCCGCCCAACTTTCGCTAATGACCTGTCACCGAGCTGTCAGCAAAACTGTCAGCTCGGTCCCAAAATTTTTATTTCAATCCAGTGTTCGTTTGAGAGCAACCGAAAGCGGTTGCTTCCCCCTCCCCTTAATGCGCTCTCCAGTGCAGTTGACACTGCATGGGGGCTAAAGCGCATTCCCCTGGTTAGGCAAAAAATACTAGGACTTTTCTGGCCTTCGGGTCAGAAAAGATTTTGAGAATCCAACGAACACTTACCAACTAGGGCCAAATAGGTATTCTATACCTGGCCAAGACTTGAGGAACAAAAGCCTAGGACGTAAAGGCCATTTTGGCCATTTTTCTACATTTTTAGGCCTTTGGGCCATTTTTGTATACGATTCTTTGAGGCCTTCGGGCTATGTTTTTTTATACTACGCAAGGCCAATGGGCCACTTTTTTATACGCATTTTGGGCCACAGAGCCCCATTTTTTATCAGTATTTTGGGCCTGAGGCCATATTTTTAGTTATGATAGCATGTGTGCGCCTTGAGCCACTTTTATTTTATTTTATTTCATTTTATCTTTTATTCATTATCATTTTATTATTTCAATAAAGGGACAGCTCATGTAAACCCCTCCTGTTCGATGGAGGTCTTGAGAATTGTCCCTATTTCTGTTTTTCTGTTTTTCGTGCCGACACCCTCTGTATATCGAGGTTTGCTGACCTCCACCTCCAATTATTTTATTCAATTATTTTGTTATCTTTTATTTGCATTTTTGGTCAAGCCACGACCAACCTTTTATCAATTCTTACCAAGGTCCTTTTGACCTAAATTTGGGTTTAACGTAGATTATGGGTTTATTAAGTGGGGACCCAACCCCTAAGTTTGAGTTAGAGGGTCCCTTTACTACGACCCTATTTTTACTAAGTTAGTTAATAGAAACATTTTCCCCACAGCCGGCAACCAGGAGTTGCCGGTCATATTGTTTTAATCCCAGGCTTTGTTAAGCCTTAAACATCACTGTTTGTAATTTGTGTTGTTTGTCGTAGGTCGGTAACTAAAAGTAATAGGTTATCTAAAACGCACGAACAAGTTTTAAAACAGAATTCCAAAATAATCTCTTGTTCTTTCTCAGAATTAATAATCAAGCATTTCACGAGGAATGACCGGCTTCCTCATTAATTAATTTGATTATTGTTAGTAGTTTTGTTTGGTAATAGTAGTTTTTGTTTAGTAATGATTGCTTGGCAATCATTACTCACACGGCTTTCCCAAAGTTTTAAAGTTTTTCTCAAAAATTACCAAAGTTCTGCGCTATAAGTCGAGTTTTAGAATTCTAAAACTCGCAGCAAAATTCTCGTTAAATTTCGTTAATTTAGTAGTTAATCATTACATCTCAAGGGTACATTTAAAATAATAGCTAGGAGCATAGATTACTTAGTAAAAACTAGACTTAAGTTATATGTAGAGTGTCTCTTAATTATGTTTTTCTTTAGGATTAGTTAGATAAGTAATTACCTAAGAAATTGTGTTTGTGTGTGTGTAGTATGAGATGGTATGAATGGCATTGTATACTGGTTCCTGTGAATATGTGCGCGTTGACTCGCGGAAACTCCTTCTGTTCGATGAAGGTTGTGAGCATCGCTGGAGTGATCAAGACTCAGATATTAAGCAGGAATGAAGCGCATGTGTGATTTGTACGAATGATTGTATTTCTATTAATATGAGTGTACTCTAGTCTAAATCGTGCATAAGTGAGGTATAATTGGTTATTAGTTTGAGCACCGTGCAAATGTTGCATAATTGTGTTTGATTAGCAAACAGAATTACGTAGTTCAATATCAGGTTACCTAGGATATTTTCATGAATGCTTTATGAAATGTAATTGTCAGTTATAATCAAGCAAGTAACCGTCCAAATGATTAATGAGTGCCTGTGCGCATGATTTGTATGAAGTACCAAAATTATGCTAGGACTCCTATGGTACGCAGGAAAATAGCAATGGGTAACATAGTCTTAGTTGCAAGTCTTGTATGCGTGTCTGGAAGTCAGGAACACATGGTTACATGGTTAATCTAGGTTTAGGTTCAGTTTAGTAAATATGTAAATGAGGTTAGGGCTATAGGACCTAGGGTCACAGGGATCTAGTATTAGGTCCTCATTAGTCTAAATCAGGATGTCCTCGATTCGTCCGCGTAAGCCACTCTTTGTCAAGAGTGCGGACGAATCGCAAGAACAGGAATCCGTCAAATGGTCGGTCTCATTGCCAAATTAATGTAAAATTCTGTCTAAAAGCACCATTTTTCAGAATTTTTGCCCAGAAAGCATACTAGCATTACGTAAGAGTCTGTAGTGATTGTAGTTTCTAGTTTTAATTACTGTGTTTTTGTTTCTGATGTCAGAACATGCTGTTATTGCCACTTTTAGTTAAATTAGCCTAGTCTGCTGCAGGTTTCATTCCTAATAATGACCGCAACCGCGGCCTAACACCATTTCATGTCGGTGTTCACGTTTAAAGACAAAACCAGCAGAATCTTTCAAGTAAAGGTTAGCAAAGTTGAAAAATCAACCTTACTCGTTTAGTAATTGATGTGAAACTCATCCTTGATAATTATCTGCAAATGGCAATAATAAGTGTCAACAATCCGGTGATTCTAACTAATATTAAGCAATAATTGATGATATACCTGAAATAAGCAAATTAACAATTAGTTACGTAAGTATTATGGATAGTTTACTAGAACCATCTTCTGATAATGCCAAAATTACCAGTTTTATGAATCCAACTAGTTTTCAATATTCAACATTTTACAAAATAGGGAGTTGTTACCTTCCCTAGGTAGAACCTAGTAAAAACAGAGGTTATACGTTAAATTATGCTGTTTCATTAAATTTGTGCGTTAACTTTCTTCTAACTTGTTAATGCACGTTAAGAACAGGAAGTTGTTACCTTCCTTATTTAGAACCGTGAAATCAAAAGTTCTGCATTCAAATATTGTGCCTTCATCAAACCCGCGTACTAGGCATTTTCTAATTAGTTAATACGTGTTGAAGACAGGAAGTTGTTACCTTCCTTGCTAGGACTCGGAAAAACAAAGGTCCTAGATTTGATCACTTTAATCAATTTAATGTTTCTCGAGTTAGCTGAGTGAATGGGTACCTGTCTGCTGTAAAAGGACCCAAAAGTGTATCAATTTCGGGTAATAGGTTTTGATCGTACAGAAGCAGACTATACAAAGACAAATCAACTTGGAATCATAGTTTCACATTGAAGTTGCAATTTCTTACGTAAGAATGCAAGAAATTGCCCAAAAAGTTAGTGTTTTACTTAAAGTCAACTTCAAGTGCTGCTGATTTTGCTTAAATCATTCAGAGCTCGTGATAATCCACCTAAATCTCAAATTTTAATTAACAGTTTCGACTTTCGCAAGTGTATTTCAAGTTCACAAAGCCAAAATGTGAGTAATGGTTGCTGGGTTCGAATCCCGCACATATAACTTGTATTAATGGGTTTTAAGCCATTTGATTCAGGTGCGGAGCTCACATCTGTCCTGCCGGAATCAAGCTCAGACTGTCACTAATTGGAATCTTGGTACTTGCATTAATCGGTTAGACTATTTGGTACTCAGTCCGGAGGAAGGACGCAGATAATTGGATATTTTTGGTCGGATCAGAATCAGTTTAATAAGGTACTACGAGAGTCAATTTGGACCTTTTTGTGGATCGATTATAGCAGAGACAGTCTCAAGTGAAGCACCAGAATCTCGAGTGGGATCCCTAAAACCTAAAACCTAAAAGAGAGAACCTGACATTGTTTTCAACCAATCTAAAGTGATTCTTATACTTTCAATTCTAAAGATGAATCTTTTCGAGCTAATCATCAGTCTTATTGAAGGGGTTGTTACCCCCTGCCCCTGGGCCTAATTTGTTCAGTGTTGTTCAAGTCAGTCGGAATCAGAGAATTTAAAGAAGAGATTAAATTAAACCTTATCTGTACTAACCCCATAAACGGATCAAGAATTCCCCCAACCGGACCCCCCTTGTGTTTGTCCCTTGGCAAACGTATAGCATCCGAGAGTGCTATTGTTACTAGCATTTCGGGCTCACCCACAGACCGGAACCCTTTAATTTAGTTAATTTAAACTGTTTAGTAGTTTTCTTAACTGATATTATATTGTCCTTGGTAAGGAGGACGGAAAAAGAGTTTTAATTCATTAACACGAACACAAGCATATAGGGACTGCACGATAGAGTTTAGTAATAGGTCTAATACTTGGTTAGTCAGTTAGTTAGAAAGGAAAGAAAGAGGAATATAGCAGAATTGAGTTTAGTCATCAAAACCTTGTCCCTATCAACAATTAATAACTCGGGTAAATCAAATACTGGCAACTCTGGCAAACTATCGTTGTTTGTCTGATTGTTCATACAGCATACAGTTTGTGATTTGTAGCTTATTATATCCCTTGTACGCATTGTAGTAACCATTTTTTATGGTCTGTTGTTATCATTATCACTGTCAGCATTATAATTAACATTATTAAAGTGTTGTGTCCCGATACCGAATCCATTTATTAGGACATAAGGTTCAAATCAAGAGTTGGATTCACAGTTCCAGCACAGGTAAGTGACTAAATTGAACCCTTGGTCCCGACAAAGACATCATCATCATCATTCTAGAATCTTGATTTGGCAATCAAGATTCTGAATCAGTGTTCTTTGATACAGACCTGATTTCATCTTCATCCCGAAGCAGCAAGTGTCGACCCCGCTTGCTATTGATAACCCCAACCCTTTTCAAACGAACTCACGCCTAGACCCTATCCAGGTTGACCGCAAGGAATCTTTGGTTCTGGACAAATCACCTTCCAAGTATCCTGTGCCTAAGTTTATCCTCACCGATAAACGTGTCGACCTTCCGTGTACTCGAAGTGGTTGATACCCAGAGTTAGTCGTGATAGACTATAGCGGAATTTGGAACCCCGATCCCTCCACCTTCCCCCACCCCCCCACCCCCTCCCTTTTTTTTTCCATTGCCTCTTTCCCTTCTTAAATTCCCCCCTTCAACACCTTTCGAATGATACCCATATTGGGCATTGGAGAACATTTCTAAAATCGGGAAAATCCGGTTTTCGCAAATTTCGGGAATTGAGTGCATTTTGAAGAGTACGTTCGATTACAAAAGTTGTTCAGCTCGATGACAGCTTTCGAATGATACCGATCTTGTGGGTATTGGAGAAAATTTTTAAAATTCTGAAATTTTGAAATCCCGGAATTGCGGAAATTGGGTACATTTTCGTGAAAACCTTCTTGGAGCAAAAATTTGTAGTGGGAGCAGCTCTATTCGATTATAAAGTCAAAATTTTGATTGCGACAAAGATTGGGCGAAAAACCAAAAATTTTAAATTTTTTGTGAATGAATCCCGGAATTTCGGATTTTCCCGGATTTTCGAAATCTCGGGTTCCTGAGGATTCAAAAAATATATACATTATATAGGCTACCTTGAAATGATAACTCAGGACAGGCGTTCACATTTGGGTTCCAAGAGTTTTTGGTCAGACCTTAGTTTTAATTCAAGAAGCAGAGCTAGCATCCTAGCAGGGAAGGCGATGCATCACTGTAGAATACATATATTCCAGACAAGATCAAGACAAAAAAGCAGTCACCACAACGGTCATAGTCTTTTTAAAGTGTTAATGTTGATCCAACTGCACCCCGACTATGACTATTAAAGTTCAGAAAACATGGACCTAAGACGACATCCCCGCTTTCTTAAGATGGCATTTCCACCCAACTTTCTTAGTGTCTTGTATTTCGGCTGTCAGCAAATTGAGTTTCGCTTGCTAATCATCGCAAGGATGTTTGAACACCTGAAAAGCTTCAAAGCTTCTGCACGGAATTCCTGTATAAAAGCAAGATAGACATAAAGATTGATTCCTGCATTTACTGCGGCTAAATGAACCATGGTTTCTATATAGGTTAGAAATACAACCTCTTCAATATAACCCCAGGAGTATATTAGAACTAACACGTGTGGAGCAACAAAACAAACTGTCGTGCTTGCACTTATAACAAACACGCACATAAATTTGCGCAATTCTTTTGAAACACTGAACTGCCGTGATGTATGCAGTTTTTTGCGACGGAGCAAGAACACCGAAATTGTTGTTAGATTTGTTAGAAATGTTAAAATTATTTCACTTGTCAGTAACCAGTTGTTGACATGTACATACGTAGTGCCCCAAACGGCAAGCGGAGGGCACAATGGGTGAACCGTGTCCTGTAGACGCAGCGATAATGTGCACATTAGGAAGCATGAGAGAAGAACAGACCCAATTGTAGCCAACACTTGTAGTCTACTTGTGAAGTGAGTAGCAACTCCGCCGGAAAACCGCATTGGGGCCACAACAGCCAAGAATCGTTGCATCGCCAAAGCCAAGGTTGCGGAACATGTGAGCTGCAGACCCACTAGGTACAGAATGGGGAACACCTTAAGCAAACACTGCACGGGACTGATTCGGTAATGGAGATCCGAAAATAATGAAGCGTACTCATGAATACCGTGTAATAAATGGGCAACTGCAAAGCACAAATCGCCAAAGGCCAAAACAAGTTGCAGTTGAAACTTTTTACGCAGGTCTTCGCTGAGACAAATAATCATAGTCAAGACCAAACTTGAACTGATTGATAAAGGGTTTATAATAAAATTACTGACGATGATGTAACCATTGCTGGGAAGGCAAACTGATGAATTTAAACTCCCCAATGAGCAGGAGTTCATATCTTAGCTTTGTCGCTGGAGCCTTTTATTTCATCAGTTTTTTTCCAGAATAGCAGTTCCTAGAATTGCAGATTACAAAGGCAGTCCCATTTCATTTATCCGACAAATGTAAACTTCAGCTTCTAGAAATAATCAAACAGTGTAACAGGCGACTAGGATAATGGCCGTTACATGATATTCGATAACCTGTTCAGAAACAGGTATCTGGCTCAAACCATACATTGGACGAAGCAATTTGATAAAATAAATATGACCAGAAACTAGCTGGACATGTAAACACTTGAAGTAATTTTCGGTAAAAATGTGAGAAAGCTCAGCTCCCGTATTTTTCGCTTTCGAAGTAATTTGAAACTGCAAAGGAAGATTACTTAGCGCTTTCCGTTCTTCTTGCATTCTTGCAGGTAATTACTTAATTAGTTTCCGTTTGCATTCATAAAAATTCCTAGAGATAACTTTCTTAGCGAGATTGAAGACTGAAGTGCTATGCTCCCATAAAATAATATCAAGCCTTAATGCTCAAACAAAGACAGCATGGTCCTAACCCAGTCTGGAGATTCCTAACTTTTTAAATAACAAGATGTAGCCAGCAACTTTCCAGTTAACACACATAATTGCCACCGTATTTTTTCACGAAAACACACAAGCAGTTTGGCATTTGATCTGCAATGCGGTACCACAAGAGACTTGCATACATCAAAACTGCTGAACAACTTTAAACGTAGGACCATAGAGTATGCAGTCCGTCACAATAGGAGTATCCTGATAGTCAAACCGAAAACAGCCAGTTGTTAAACGTGAGCACAAAATAAAATAAATAAAATAAAAACGAACGTTCTACAATTTGTCAAAAAGTCTGCTACTAAAGGTATAAAAACGCTATCATTCGGAAAGTTTACTCTCATTTTAGTGCATCTCAGATTGCGTTTTCAACTCATTCCAATTTCAGAGTTCGCACTCTCCTGTCACTTAGCTTGTGAACCTAACCTTGCCGGATTTATCTTCAGAGCACACAATGACCTTTCTGGCATCTTCGTTGCAATTACGAAACTCGAGACAGCCATAGCAGCAGCCGGAGCATTTTTATTCTTGTATTCTCCTCCGATGTCAGTCTAATGATTTAATCTTTCGGGAGACCTCCTCGTTAAAACCGCTGTTTTTGCTAAACACTTTTCTCAGATGCTAAGGTAAGCGTCTGTGCAGCATTTGCAGACTGAAATATGCGTGTGCATTCATTAGCGAGAATTGCTTTAGTGAGAAAAAGCGCGTTCGTTATTTCAAAAGTTGGCATAAGCGAGAAAGCCCCAAAAGACAAGTTTTGCTTTAGAGAGAAATTGCTTTAGAGAGAATTGCTTTAGCGAGAATTGCTTCAGAGAGAATTTGCCACAGAATTAAAAACAAGATTATTCGTTTATTGAAATAATTTATATCTCTATAAAATAGAGAATAACATCTATTAAGTAAATTAAATTAATGAATAGTATCTGTAAATAATAATTTGAATAATATAATAATAATAATAATAATTCAATAATAGTTTATAATTTTTTATCATAATAAGTTATAATAAAGTTTTAATAATAAAAATTTAATTTACCATTAAAATAAAATACATGCTAAGGAACCGTGTCAAAAATGTGCCAAAAATCTATCGTGTACACGATTTATTTACACGATTTAATTCGTGTCAAAATCGCTTAATCGGCTTCTTTTGATGAAAATCTGTTTTGTAGTTTTTGTAGGTAAACCAGTCAAGTAAGCTAGCAAATGCTATAAGAAACGAAAAGAAAAACCATGTACTTAACTTTTTCATGCTTTCATATGAATGCGGCAAATCTGAAATAAAGTTGCAGCTACCGGAAAGCAAAAAGGCAGAACAAAAAGTACCAAAAGAAGAAACGTGTAAAAATCGTGTAAATTTTATGGAAAACGTTTGGATGTCGTGTAAATTTCATCGTGTACACGATTTTATTTTTGACACGGTTCCTAAACAGTAAACACATATAATACTAATCTGATAGTCTAAAAATTTTTATTAAAATTGCAATTGCATCAAGAGAAAAGTATAAAATATCGAGCCTGCTAAACGGTTCTGTCCTCTGATGTATTGGTTCTAGCCTCTGGGACTTGGAAAAGCTTCCACAAACAGGACAAATTCAGCCAGCTGTCCCAATGTGTTTAAAATTTATCATTCGTTTAATTAAAAAAGTTTTGTCCAAAATGTGCCGGTTTTAGCAATAATATTTACCGAAAATTTAGACCTGCTAGTGCTAAGTATATAACAATTATTCTAATTTCTTTAGACTTATTATTTCTTCGATAATTCTAAATTCTCTTTAAAAATTCGATTCAGTTCATTTCAAAGATATTCTGAAAAAGAAATTAATTGAAAAGTAAAAAATTGCATATAAAAATTTAATTACAGCTCAGCGCTGAAATCTTTCCCCCCGGGACCGGGAAATTATCTAGGGGGAAAATTTCAGCAGAAAAGCACTAATGATTTTTTAACTTTATTTCAAACTCCTCCAATTTTATTCTAGCTTTCTATGATTACAAAACAGCGTAAATTTGAAATTTGTAAATTAAAAATGTTTTCCAATAAAATATGTGTGAATAAAGCACCGTGCAAGCTCACAAACCCGTAGCTAAACTCAAGTATTTTGATGAAGTTTATTAGTAGACATTTGCCTTGGTTTAGTCGGAACTGAAAACTTCGCGCCCGTTCTAACTTATAAATTTTTTCTGTAGACAAATCTTATTAATTTA
The DNA here is from genome assembly GCA_030248195.1 of Trissonchulus latispiculum. NCBI lineage: Eukaryota > Metazoa > Nematoda > Enoplea > Enoplida > Ironidae > Trissonchulus > Trissonchulus latispiculum. The sequence continues at coordinate 4,666 of JASAND010019811.1, read as the reverse complement.
TTATTTATTTGCTTGAATAATCACTTTGTTTATTTACTTAATTTATTAATTTGTTTTACTTTATTAAAGTAAGTATATATTTGATTTGAAGTGAATTGGCACGAGTCAAAACAATGTGAATTATAATTTTCACAGATTTCATCAACTGAAGGTTTTCTCACTAAAGCAATTCTCTCTAAAGCAATTTCTCACTAAAGCAAAATTACAAATTAAAGTTTTCTCTCTAAAGCAATTCTCACTAAAGCAATTCTCACTAAAGCAATTCTCGCTAAAGCAATTCTCGCTAATGAATGTAAACCGAAATATGAACATAATGAAACCTGATTTGGTGATGCTGCAACGTCAACTTTAGTGAAAGTAGACGCATAGGTGAAACACTCTGGTTCTCTTGCATTTCGAATAAATCTTTCGCCTTTTACTAAAGATTTCCGTGCAAGAGAGCACTTATGAGATTAATCTCTATATTTGGGGACCTCTGCTTCAGAGGTTATGGATTATCAGAATTCTTTGTTTGTATCTGCTTGATGCTAGTGATATCAAAATTAGCCTTCTACAGTCTTGATGTACTTCTTGAAAGCTGAATGGAGGAGTTAAAATGCCCGTGAGATTTCCGATTGCTTCACAACACCATGAAATGGACTCCTTACCTTACAGTGTCTGGTGGTGTCCTCTTAGACAACGGCGCAATGGGTTCTGATAACGGGGACGGTGATACCCAAGACCGTCAGTATGCTCTACTGTGGCCGTCACTGCACAGAATCTGTGAACAATACTGGCTCTTCTGCAGATGCGCCCCAGTCTTGCAGGTCGCGAGTGCAGTTAAAGTTTGTGAATGGTATTCTTTCTGGCACGCTAATTTTTCGGGTCTTTCCCATTATCCCCCCATAGCTCCGAAGAAGTACCGAAGGAGCACAATTCGACTGATTGAGTTGAAATTTGGTAGGGCTAGGTTTTTGAACCTGCTGATTTCAAAAATGCAAAAATTTTAAAATTTAAAAAAATGTTTAAAAACTTTTAAATTTTGGTAAGGGGGGACCAAGGGAAACCGAAAAATTTTTTGTCCAGGATTTTGCTGAAAACTTGCACACAGGGGTTTGCTGGGGCGCTGATCACGAATCTGAAATCAGTTTCTCAATTCAGCTTTTCGTTAGCTAAATATGGGCTAAAGTTTTAAGCTTAAGATGTATGCTTATACTGAGCTAACGAAAAGCTGAATCGAAAAACTGATTTGAGATTCGTGATTAGCGCCCCAGAAAACCCCTGTCTGCTAGTTTTCAGCAAAATCATGGACAAAAAATTTTTCGGTTTCCCTTGGTCCCCCTTACCAAACTAAAATTTAAAAATTTTTAAACATTTTTTAAAATGTTTAAAATTTTTGCATTTTTGAAATCAGCAAGTCCGAAAACCTATCCCAACCAAATTTCAACTCAGTCAGTCGAATTGTGCTTCTTCGGTACTTCTTCGGATCTGTGGGGGGATAATGGAAGGACCCAATCTTTCGATTTAGCGCAATTCGGTTGTTTTCGAATTTTTTCTATTTGATTTTGGATCGAAAACTTTCTTTGATTTTGCTAAAAAGATGCGTATTGAGGCTTTCTGGGGTCACCAAACACTAATCTGCAGTCTGTTTTGGATCTCAGTCTGCAGTCATTTCTGTCTTAGAAATGTGTTTGCGTTAAAGCTTTTAGTCTAAAACTGCTACTTAATGTTAAAACTATTTCAATATTTTCGGAATTAAAAAACTGCTGAAAATGTGCTTTTTGGTATAAAAATCGAAAAAGCTCCCGGCAACTATTTTTAAGCAAACATTTACCTATTTTTCACAAAATTAAGCTTTCGCTTAGCTAATAGCTAGCTATGTGTATTCTTGCATTGGTCATGTTCTACATTGGAGTGGCCAAATATTTCAATGAAGCAATTATTCGTGGGGATCAAATATTTCAGCCTATAGGGGACCAAATATTTCAATGGGAACAAATATTTTGAGGAACAAATATTTCAGCCTTTCGCTCCGAGGGAGGAACGAACATTTAGGAGCAACAAATATTTCAGCTTATAAGGGGGAACAAATATTTGGGGGGACCTAATATTTCACGACACCGGTAGGTAAAGGTCAACAAACACGATACGACAGGACTACAGGAGGAGTTTGGTAGTTCCCCAGTTGATGGCAACAAAGCTGTTGCTGGACAAAATATGACATTGTAGTGTTGTGATTCCCTGGTTGGCCTGGTTTGGTTTGTCCGGAGTTCGAAGTTGGTCAGCCAATTGGCCGGTTATTTCTAAAAGCAGTTATAAACAGAATTGTTAAAAATAAACGTAAGTTGAAACGCTCATATACAAGATATTTATGTATAATTTCTGATCTTTTTGAAGAATACTTCCCATTTGCTATATTGGTGTTTGCTATACTATATTGGTCTTTCAGGTATCATAAATTGACGGAGGTGACTAAAACCAGGATCGGGATCAGGATCAGGATCGGGATCAGGATCAGGATCGGGTGACTGAAAACAGGATCCATTTCAGGATCGGATAAAAATTTCAGGATCGGGTTAGTAGTGGATCGTGATTTCAGGATCGGGTGTCTAAAACAGGATCCATTTCAGGATCGGCTTGAAACTTCAGAAGTGGCTTCAGGATCGGCTAAGTTCAGGATTCGACTTAGGGGCGGATCCTGAGTTCAGGATTGGGTGTCTAAAAACAGGATCCATTTCAGGATCGGCTTGTAACTTCAGGATCAGCTTGCAACTTCAGGATTAGCTTCAGGATCGGCTTATACGTTCCTGAACTCAGGATCCGCCCTTAAGGGGGGGCTACGAATTTCACTAAAAGTTCTATGTTGGAAAAGCTAGCTAGTCTTCGGCCATATAATAGTATTAGGTTTAGTGTAAAATAGTTTAAAGTTTGAAAGAATTCCATGCAGCGTAGCGTCCTGTGGAGCCATCAGAAGTTGGTGTTGTCGGTCCAAAGCTCGACATGACACGTACACAAACTTCGCCTCGTCCTGATCACTATGCGCAAGGTACGGTATCCAAATATTCCAGAAATAGTTCTGACATGCTTTGATATCGTGTAAAATAATCTCTAGACCATTGTATTATTTTCTGTCCGATACAATAAAAGTGCGAAAAATTGGGTGTTTTAGGTCTATACGGGTGGAGGTTAAATAACGTCTAATGAGCTGTAGTCTACCAAATGAACCCAACTCTCCTCCAATTAATACTCCAAATATCTGTCTTAACTTCTGTAAAAATAATGTGATTTCGTTAATCCCTGCGTTCGCAGTGCTAGATTACATGACCGATATTGTCGCTGTTATTTGGCGCCATTTCGAAGATGTGAGCCGATTACTCCAAATCACTGTGGCAGAATCGGCTGAAACTTTGCGCATTACAGGCCAGTGTACCAAGATGTGCAGAAAGCTAGGTCACTAAACCTCCTCCAACATTTAGAAATGCTAAATTGATTTCTCGAAGTATGGACGGCGATTGTTCCAAAAAGCTCTAAGACAGTTGTAAGCGCATACTGAATGAAAAAAGCATCATATCGAAAAACGGATTTCATATTCGGATTCAGCAAGTCGAATAACCCCTATAACCAGTTTTTCGGCAAAATCGGAGACAAAAAATTTTTTGACCATATTTTTACTGGCCGATTTCGGGCCTAAAAATAAGGGTTTTTCTTCACAAAAAGTTTACCTACTAGCACATTAACCAGAAAACCTAAACACTCGAAACTTACACACAGTTTGCCCCAATTTGAGCCTAATAATTGGTAAAAAGCTGGGGTAGGCTAGGGGCTGCCAATTTTATTAGATCAAAAACGGCGCACGGTCGCCACGTAACTTTTTGCCAAATTTCAAAATTTGACCTGTTATTGCTGAAGAAGCAAGCAACGCTCGAAAGCCGGAATGCTTTAAAGACATCCGATCCTGAACTCAGGATCCACCCCTTGTGTCGGATCCTGAAGTTGCAAGCTGATCCTGAAGTTACAAGCCGATCCTGAAATGGATCCTGTTTTTAGACAACCGATCCTGAACTCAGGATCCGCCCCTAAGTCGAATCCTGAACTTATAAGCCGATCCTGAAGCCAGTCCTGAAATGAATCCTGTTTTTAGACACCCTATCCTGAAATCAGGATCCACTACTAACCCGATCCTGAAATGGATCCTGTTTTTAGTCACACGATCCTGATCCTGGTTTTAGTCACCTCCTATATTGACTATTGACTTCAGCTTTTTATATGATGTTTTCGGCCACACTGAATTCAAGTATGTTTCGACACAGATGAATATATAAAACTTTCGATTACAGCTAAATTCTGTTTTTTAACATTTCAATTCCCAAGGGGAGACTAAGGGAAAAGAGAAAATCTTGGTCTTCTCCTTGCTAAAACGTTGCATATAGGAGTTTCTTGGGTAGTAAAATAATTATCTGCAGGTTGTTCGATTAAATTTTTGTTTAACCACGCATAAACTTACGACTTAAGGGGGGGGGGGCTACTAAAATCGACTTGCCCCGACCTTGTCGGATTGGCCTACTTTTTGGCGAAGATACAGAGCATGGGTGTGGTCAAAAAAATATCGGGTACTGAGATCTCAGCTGCCTTCCAGCCATGTGCAGCCGTCGCGTTTATGTGCCCGACCCCCCTTTTTTCACAACTA
>JASAND010019810.1:0-18750 GCA_030248195.1 Trissonchulus latispiculum | reverse complement strand
TGTACTTCGTTCAGTTACGTATTTTCCTTGCGGACTTCAAATTAATTCAATTTGAATAATCATTTATGGGATATGTGACTTTTTGAACTTTACAATGACACTCAACATATGCCTCCTTATAGTAGTATTCGGCCACTTAACTTTACTAATGCTAAATTTACACAGACCATAATATATCATGCATTCATGTTTATCTAAGTGTTTACAAAAACCGATTTTCGGACGGGGCCGGATTTTAGCCAGACCCAAAGTATGAATATATATATTTTAAAACGGACAAACCGGCTACAGAAATGAACAAACGGGCAATTATGAATGGGCTACCCATGACCCCATTCTAAATTTTAAAGCTGCTGGTGAAAAAGTTAAAAGTAGAACTGGGGTATGCGCTTTTAAATCAACCTGCAAGCATGTCAAAAAGTCTGCATCTTATATTATCTGCATATTATGAGCATAAGGGGAGGAGGTCCAAATTTTGGTCACTTTTTCGACTTTCTCCGATCTCGCTGATTTTTATATATTTTATGGTGCAAACCGTATATTTTAATGGGTTTTTAAAATTAAAGTTGTAAGTAATAAGTTTGTTGCGTAATTTCACCTCAAAGTTGAGGTCTCATGTGTTAAACATTGTAAACATAAAAAGTTTCACTTTTTTGGAGTAGTGTCAAAAAATCTCGAAATTGGGCCTTGCTAACCAGCCTTGTCTGGTATTATTAGAAAGGCCTGGATAAGTTCTGTGATTTGTTGGAATTAGAACTTTGATTTAGGTCTTTAAAGTTTTTTAATCAATTTTTGAATATTTAAAATTTGACCCACTTTCAAAATGGCTTCAAGTTTTATATGTTTAAAAAGTAATTAAAAATTTTAGAAGCCTAAATCAAAATTCTAATTCCAACAAGTCAGAGACCTAATACAGGCATTTATAATGATACCAAGCACGGTTGGTTAGCATTGCCCAGTTTCGAGATTTTTTGACACTACTCCAAAAAAGTGAAACTTTTTAATTTTCCTATGCTTAACACATGAAACCTCAACTTTGAGGTGAAATTACGCAACAACCGAACGACTTACAACTTTAATATTATATTAAAAACTCATTAAAATATACCGTTTGGACAATAAAATATGTAAAAATCAGAGAGATCGGAGAAAGTCGAAAAAATGACCAAAATTTGGACCCCCCCTTAAATGCCTATATCGTATACATAAAGTGTTGTTGCTTCCGGCCACCTGGCGATCCTCAATCGGCCCGGTCGGACCGCCTAATGAGTTGGCAAGAGACGGCCGCACCGCAACCCCAAAAATACGTATGCGTTCACCGCTCTGGGGTTTTCCCAATTATATGCGTAAGTCCGCTTTTTATATCCGGGTCTGCAAGTCTGCTCAAAAGTCTGCATTTTATACCCCAGTCTGCTTTTTATACCCAGGTCTGCAAGTCTGCTCAAAAGTCTGCATTTTATACCCCAGTCTGCTTTTTATACCCAGGTCTGCAAGTCTGCTCAAAAGTCTGCATTTTATACCCGAGTCCGCTTTTTATATCCGAGTCTGCAAGTCTGCTCAAAAGTCTGCATTTTATACCCCAGTCTGCTTTTTATACCCAGGTCTGCAAGTCTGCTCAAAAGTCTGCATTTTATACCCGAGTCCGCTTTTTATATCCGGGTCTGCAAGTCTGCTCAAAAGTCTGCATTTTATACCCCAGTCTGCTTTTTATACCCAGGTCTGCAAGTCTGCTCAAAAGTCTGCATTTTATACCCCAGTCTGCTTTTTATACCCAGGTCTGCAAGTCTGCATTATATACCAAAGTCTGCGTCTGTTGTGAAGTCTGCATTTTATACCCGAGTCTGCTTTTGGGTCTGCGTTTTATACCCGAGTCTGCGTCTGCTTGAGTCTGCTAAGTCTGCAGGTCTGCGTCTGCATCTGCGTCTGCATTTTATACTGGCCCAACGCGGACCCAAAACGGACGCTAATTATAATCTGCTTGCAGCATAAAGTAATCACGTTTCATAAATGACTTACACAAAGAAGCACTTTTTTGAAATCTTTTGAACGACGTCATAAAATAGCTATAATAATTTACAATTAAAAGAAAATATTTCACTCTCACTTTCACTAGGGTTTCCCATACTCTGGGGTTACCCCAAAGTTTTTATGGATAGGTTAACCTTAAAAACTCATAAAATATGAAACTGCGAGCGATATGTAAAAATAAGAACGGTATCCATTTCGAAATTACAAAGACGTAACAATTTCTACATCTAGTAAAAACCTTTTGTTCTATGTATCATGTCCTGCACATCGAGTTTAAATTTTGATTAGTTTCGTTCAGTACTTAGCGAGTAGCCGGCTATTAATTGTATGTAATTTGAAAATGTGTGAAATCGACGGTGCCGTAGCAAATAAGGGCAATTTACACCTGAACACACTAGCGTAGATACGGGGGGGCCGCCCTCCCCGAAATAATGGCTTTGCCCCCCTGAAAAATTGGGCAAAAGAAAAATTTTACGCCCGCGCGGGGCGCGGGCGTTTAACTTTATTAGAAACATACACAAATTATACATTAATGCTTCAAATTTACTCAACATTGATGCATTTTCTACACCAATAAAAAAATTTTCGCACCGCCGGCGCGAATTTTGGTTATTTAGATTATCAAATTTATTATTTTTCATTAAACATGCTAACAAATGTTTGTATATATAAGTTGCTTTGCAGTTTTGCTGTTATCTGCGTTATTATTCCCAACATCATCAGCCTTGGCATAATTGGTTGATATGATCAGAATACGCAGTTCTTAATGGGAGCATCCTCATAGTTTCCGTTTTCGGAAATGACAGTAAACGTATAGAAAATAATAAATAAAGGTACAAAATGTTGTGAGTCAATTGATAAATCATTTATAAAGAATTAAATGTTTCAATAGCGTTTAATGGCTGAATTTAAAAAAATTTTCAACTTCTGGGGGGCTCCGCCCCCCAGACCCCCCGTTTGAAACGTAGGATTTCGCTTTCAGTTGTAACAAGTCGAAAACATGAACCATAGAAGGCTTTTGAATTTATAGGACAACTTGCAGTACAATACGCAGTGTGCAATACGCGTATAATACGCAAAACTAGAAAATTTTACCCCCCCCCTCAAAAGTCCTCAGTCAACACCGCACCCCCTGAAAATTTTTTGTATATACCTACGCTACTGCCTGAACATCCTTGAGAATGGAGCTTCATTCGGTTATGTGTTGATGCAAGCAAAGGATTTCGGGTAACTTTTAATGGAGAAAGTCTACTTTATGGCTTTATTTAGTGATTTTGGTCGGCCGATAACTTGAATTTGGTGCATTTGCGGACTATGGTCCAAAAAGAAAATATGTTCCCGACAATGAGAGCTTTCTATTGCTATAAAATTTAACGTATTTCGAAAAATTTGAAAAATCGCTATTTTTGAGATTATGGTTGTCAGACCCTCATATCTGACCCCAGCGACCAACTGGGTGTACTAACCTGCACCATTTTGTAGGTCTGTGTTGCCATAGCCTTATGTTAAAAACACGAATTTCCGAAATTTTGCTAAAAATTCAGAATTCTGCGCCAGAGAAATCTTGAAATCGGCCTGAGCTAACCAGGATCAATTGGTATCGTTAGAAATGTCTTGTCATAAGCTGTGATTTGTGATTTTCTCGAAAATAACCATTTTTGACCCCAAAAGTCGTTTTTGGCTTATAATGACTCAACCAGTAGAGAATGCTCAAAGGTTGTAGAAGCAAACATGTTTATTTTGGCGCCCTCTTTCCAGCCATAACAACCAATCCGGTGTGGCGACTACGACTGATAGAATAACGGCAAAAATCAAAAATTTCTTAATGAATTGGAGCCTGTAAGGTCCAATTTGCACAAAAACGATACCAGCACCTTAAACACAAACAAATGATATTTTCAAATGCCACTTTAAAAGGACTTTTGTAAAAAGGCTGGAATTTTTTATGTAGTTCTACTCTTCTTCTTCCTATTCCGGGCCCATCGTGCATGGTCTTCAGCAATGTGGAGAATCGCCAAACCAGCACACGTCTTCGCAGGTTGCGTCCAGGACATCCGGAAAGACCAGGATATAGAAGTACCGGAACCAACCGCTCGGCAGCATAATTTAAGGAATGGCTGATTCGGCACAACTGACAAGTGACAACCCTCAATCCAGCACACGTCTAGGCCAGATCATCCGGAAAGACCAGGATAGATTCAGCTCGGCAGCATAATTTAAGGATTAAGAATATGAGTCATGCCCCCGGGAGTTGGAACCCATTAGCGCCGTTGGCCAGACGGATGCCAGGGGACACCTGTGGGGATCTCCATTTGATGGGGCCCATGTCCATCGGATTTCCCACGGAGGTGGTTCCCCGGGGGAGTCGGACGAAAAGGAGGATTCCAACTTCCCCAACCCCCCTCCTTGGATACGACCACGTCCGCATGCCCCGTCACAAAGACCTGGCTGCGCCACTGCTCTCATCCTTTTCCATACCACTCTAGCGCTGTTGCGCTCTGTTTTAAAATGTTTACGAAATTATATCGCCGCATAAACAATCTTTCTTTCTAAATAGAGTAGAGTTAACGAGTTTGAACGTACCTCAATGTTTGAGATATAATTCTAGTTTAATAGTTTTTCCTTTCTCATAAATTAATAAGTGCTTTTACTTAGATTTTTCTAACTTACGTACCATTCCATATATGCTCTCATTTTTTAACCTAATTCTGAACAAAATTCGTTTAATGCTATCCTACCCCCTTCCCTTTTACGACTTTCAGTTGTACTAAACGTCTATACTTACGTATTACGACTTTCAGTCGTACTCAGTGACTTACGACTTATGTCGTACTAAATGACTAAATGTCCCTACTACATATATGTCGTACTAAAATTTTTAAGTCTGCTAATGTTTATCTAACTTGATGTCAAATTTTGTGACAATATGGTACATATATGATGCTATCTTCAAGATCCTCAATTGGAAACCGTTCTGTATTGTATGTCATTCAAATATCTTTCATATATTTATAATGACTACAAAATAAATTACAAACAGGCTTATAATTCTTTCAGATTCTACAAAAATTGTGCTAAAATTAAACGAATGTATATATATATATATACGTACATGTATTGTTGAATACGAATCGGATTTTTGTCTTTTCTTTTCTTTTCTTCAAATATCAGATTCTTCCAAAATTGAAATTTAATTAAGATTGTATCGTTGAATGAGAATCGGTTTTTGTCTTGTCTTCAGAATTTGTAATCAATGTATTTTTTCCTGTCTTACTACCAAGAAATAACATTCAAGTAGACAGTAGTAAAATCCGTTTAATTACCTCTGTTAGAATTTCATGTTTTATGTTTGCAATGTCTAGATATTAGACAGCCAATTGGAGACTAATATTATACAGAAGGGTCCGTTTTCTTACGTTTTGTTAGCGGTTTTCAAAAGTATTTATTCTAACGAAAATTTTCTAAACTAATTTCTAAAGGGATATATATGTTCTATTATAACTTACTTCCCTAGATGTTTATGCTAAAGCGGACTTTTATTCTACGCATGTATTTTCTTTTATTGTTTCAAAGACTATGTATCATACGTATTCACCTAACAAAATAATTGTTCAATCTAACAACTGTTTTTGTATTATCTTATTTTCTTGTATTATTTATTACATATACATTATTTGTAGTTCACACTAATTACACTTTCTGAGGCGACTGGCGGCGAAACTATCTTTCTGTTATTTTGTACAGGAATTTTTCCAAACCATCCTAAACAACTTAGTTCTACACTTCTCCACTGTCTGATGAGCCGCAAGTGTTTGAACCAAGTCTGGCAGAGGTCGCATGCACTACTAATATAGGAATTTTATATGTTTTTACGTGTATAGCTGGAAAGTTCATGAATTAGCACGAGAGAGTGTCTTTTTTATTTTTCTTTAATTTCGGTCGGACTTCTGTTTTGTGTTAACTTCTTCCCAGAAAATAAATCCCGGAAAAGGAAAATAAAGTTGGTATGTAACCTAATTTTACTATAATAGTCGATTTACTATATATGCCTCCAACCAAAACGCCGAAAAGCGCTGTTTTAAGGGGTTCGACCACAGATCAATAGGCCCCATAGACCGTAGTGACCACTGGTCACTTCCCTCGATTTCGGCAATATGCCCATTGAAACGAGCGTAGTCGATTTACTATATATGCCCCCAACCAAAACGCCGAAAAGCGCTGTTTTAAGGGGTTCGACCACTGGTCAATAGGCCCCATAGACCGTAGTGACCACTGGTCTCTTCCCTCGATTTCGGCAATATGCCCAAAGAAACGAGCGTAGTCGATTTACTATATATGCCCCGAACCAAAACGCCGAAAACCGCTGTCTAAGGGGGTTTGACCAGTGGTCAGTAGGCTCCGAGACCATAGTGACCACTGGTCTCGGGGCCTCGAGTTCGGCAATATGCCCATTGAAACGAGCGTAGTCGATTTACTATAAATGCCCCCAACCAACACGCCGTAAAACGCTGTTTTAAGGGGTTTGACCACTGGTCAATAGGCCCCATAGACCGTAGTGACCACTGGTCACTTCCCTCGATTTCGGCAATATGCCCATTGAAACGAGCGTAGTCGATTTACTATATATGCCCCCAACCTAAACGCCGAAAAACGCTGTTCCAGGGGGTTTGACCAGTGGTCAATAGGCCGCCTAGACCGTAGTGACCAGTGGTCACTTCCGTCGGTTTCGACAAGATGCCCATTGAAACGAGCATAGTCGATTTAATATATATGCCTCCAACCAAAACGCCGAAAAACGCTGTTTTAGGGGGTTTGACCAGTGGTCAATAGGCCACCTAGACCGTAGTGACCAGTGGTCACTTCCGTCGGTTTCGACAATATGCCCATTGAAACGAGCATAGTCGATTTACTATATATGCCTCCAACCAAAACGCCGAAAAACGCTGTTTTAGGGGGTTTGACCAGTGGTCAATAGGACACCTAGACCAGTGGTCACTTCCGTCGGTTTCGAAAATATGCGCATTGAAACGAGCATAGTCGATTTACTATATATGCCTCCAACCAAATCGCCGAAAAACGCTGTTTTAGGGGGTTTGACCAGTGGTCAATAGGCCACCTAGGCCGTAGTGACCAGTGGTCACTTCCGTCGGTTTCGACAATATGCCCATTGAAACGAGCATAGTCGATTTTCTATATATACCCCCAACCAAAACGCTGAAAAACGAAGTTTAAGGGGGTTTGACCATTGGTCAATAGGCCACCTAGACCAGTGGTCACTTCCGTCGGTTCCGAAAATATGCCCATTGAAACGAGCATAGTCGATTTACTATATATGCCTCCAACCAAAACGCCGAAAAACGCTGTTTTAGGGGTTTGTTGACCAGTGGTCAATAGGCCACCTAGACCGCAGTGACCAGTGGTCACTTCCATAACTGCATCTACTTCGGTATGCGCACACCTTACAAAATTACAATTTTCCCAAAACCATCTACTTTGGTATGCGCACACCTTACAAAACAGTTCTCTACTGTATATTTCCTATTATTTTCTGGTCAGTTTTCAATCATTTCTTGTTTATTGGGTTTCATGATTTCATTATTTAGTTTTATTATTATTATATATTATTGGGTTTAATGATTTCTATGATAATTTAATGATAATTAAATGTACAAATGATAATACTAATTAGCAAAGATAAAGGTCAGCATCAAATCTAGGAGGTGGCCAAGCTCCAACAATTAACAGTTTCTTAAAAGAGTTTCTTAGAAATTACAGGAATTTTTGTATTTTGAAAAAATGTTTCTGTGTTGCCAGTCACCAGCGGAGCTTCTTGTATTTTCCACAAAAGTAACTTTTGTATTTTCTACCGGCGTCACGTGTAGTAAAGATTAGGAGGAGTTTCCTGGTGTGAATACTAAGAAATACAAAAAGGACTTGCCTATTCGAGAACACTCATCAAAATTTTTGGTGTCGAACGTCTTTGCGAAACTACGAATATTCGAGAAAATAAGAAAGTTATTTCTGACCGGGACTATAATAGTTGTTTTCTGAAACTGAAACTTGCAGTTGTTTTCGACTTTACCCAAAATTTGAAATGAGATACCAAACTCGGACTTTAAATTTTTTATAGTGTTCTGTTTTTCGCTTCTTTGAAATTGAAAATTTCTATAATTGTGAAACTTGTGAACTCCAATAAACCAGAAATTAACCTGAAATAAACAATAAACATGAAAATTGACCAGAAAATAATAGGAAATATACAGTAGAGAACTGTTTTGTAAGGTGTGCGCATACCAAAGTAGATGGTTTTGGGGAAATTGTAATTTTGTAAGGTGTGCGCATACCGAAGTAGATGCATTTTACCGTATGCCTCCGAATTTGTAAGGTGTGCGCATACCAAAGTAGATGGTTTTGAGAAACTTGAAAATATTGTAAGGTGTGCGCATACCAAACACCGGAAATACATTTCCAAAAAGCAAAGACAATGTTGTAAGACAAAGATTTCGTAGCAAACAAAAGTAAGAAGTACAAGAAGTAAGTTGAAGTTTGTTATCAGTTACCGAGTTAATAACATATATTATGTTAACGTTAACTTTTTCCCCTTCCTAACAACATTTCCATTCACACAAAAACTAAATCTTTGAGTGTTTCTTGACAACTTTTTTGCTCGACTTTTGAAGGATTTTGTTGACTGCAATGACTTATACATAATTCGTGCAGACAAGCTTAACGTCAAGCAAGATGCAAAATCATCACAGCATGAAATTTGAAATTTTGTGCAAAACTAGTCATTATATCACTTAGAAGGTTTGATATTTCTAAAATCGCTAAACGTCGATAATGAGATTAAGATTAAGGCACCAAGCTAAGCTTAAAGCAAAAATAATTACATTTTTGAGTTTATAAATGTGAATTTTTAAATGTGCTTTTAGTTTGCAATCTAAAATACAATAAAATACATTTCATTGATCAATCTGTTAAATATCAGCAACCCAGAAAGGTTGAAATAAGCGTAAGTCACGCTGTCCGGGGGGTGTGGCGCAAGCGGTAGAGCGTTCTTCTTCTAACCCAGAACTCGGCGGTTCGATCCCTGCCTGAACACTTTTCTTCACATCTTTCAGTCCTGATTTCTATCTTTCACAAATGAGATGAACCCAGTATGGGAAGTCAACTGAAGATACAAATCGCTATTGCTATCCCAAATTATAAGATCAAATCGCAGTTTGTATTTAAGTTTAAGTTGCATTTTCATTCTTATCATTCATGAATCTTAAAAAATTCCTGGAAGCTTCAGGATAACTAAGCATTTGGCATTGTTGAAAAACAGTGGAACTGCACTACAGATTTACGGCAATTACGGATTTGCCTAACATTTTTCAGTAATTGTACATTTCCGCTATCTATTCTGCAAAACTAATTATGCAATAGAGCAGGTTGGATTGCAAAAACAGCTGCAGATTAACAAAAGCATATACTTCCGGTGCTAAATCAGCTGTGTATATAACGCTTTGGATAGATGTGTATGGCATATGATCTTGCAGTTTTAATTTGAAGTTTTTGGAATTAAAGCCGTACCGTTTGGATTAAATTTCGGAATTATAGAAAGTTCATGCCACTGCCGAAAGTGATCTAGCTTACTCATTTAATACACTATGACAACAAAACTTTGAAATGGAATGAAAAGTTTAATGCAGAACTTCGCTGAAAGTGAAGAAAAGCAGATTTTTGGTATTCAGTGGGATAAGCTCCCCAAGATTCTTATAACTTTTCCTAAGCATCAAGAAAATAAAGTAAAAACGGGCTTGCAGGCGGATCCCCGAAGAATACGGGAGTACCAAACTATTGATAAAAATGGACAGCAGAGTTCTGGCAAACGGTCGAGTAAAAGCAGTCACTGAAACGAAACCATGGGATGCTACAAAACCACTGACGTTGAGCCACTTCAATACAAGTTTAATTTAGTTTAATCTACTCAATCTTTGTTCATTCATAGGAGTTAAAAAGCTTATTTATTGGGCATAGGAATTATTGATAAGCCTGCAATGAGAGTTCAGCTGATGGCTCTGTGGTGCAGTGGGTTAGCATGTCTGCTCCGGAGTCAGAAGTGCCGTGGTCCGAAACCCGGCTGGGCCAATCCTTTACTTTCAATGGTGAGTGACAAGCTGAACCTCCCTCTTCCCTTCTCTCTTCTAGGTCCTAGTTTCGTGGGTACGAGGGTGCCTGACGCCTCCTGTCTTGGGCTTGTCCTTGGTTTCTTCTTGGTCCACCAGCCCTGGTAGAAGCGCTACAGTTTTATGATTTCCCACAAACTAACAATCTTGCAGTCCATCATTCTCCCACAATGATTTCGTAACCCAGTTGCCTCTACTGCTGGGTGCCTTGCTGTTCAAACAACTACGAAGGTGAAAACAGACCAACGGCTTTACAACAAGTCTAAGTAGGAGTCTGTTCGGCAGAGAGTTTGGAGAAGGGGGCGGGATTACCCCCCCAAGCACAGGTTTAACGTTCAGTTTCGGGGCGGACTGTGCTCATTTACTGTATACATAGTCCCGGGACAGACGTGCTAACCCACTACACCACAGGGCCATCAGCAGAACTCCCATATCAGGCTTATCAATCCTTCCTATGCCTGCTTCCCTTACAGTCTCACACTATGTAATCTGTTACGTGCATATGGTATTTCGAAAGTATAATTTTTGATTTTGAGTTTTCTTCCTTTTCAGCTTATTCCAAGTAACAATTTTGTAGCTCAAAAATGCGGTTCCTTTGTTCTATTCTATTATGTAAATTCCTGATATTTTGGAATTATGGTTAAGTTCGTCCAAATTTGGTAGTAAACAAATCAGTCTTTTGGCTTTTCAATAACAGATGAGATTTTTCAAACAGTGACAGTTTTTTAGCATCGAAACTGCAATTAAAATCCAATTCTGCAATGAACCTCCAGGGAGTAAACTTGACTTTGAGGCTATGTTTAACTTAAACTAGTCAGTCGGGCACGCGCGTCAAAATATGTTGAATTTAACTACATTACAAGACTTTTTGCATTTTTTAAACTTTATAACAAACCAGTTGTGCAATGTAAATTAAAGGATGCAATTTTGAGGGGAAAATTACAAAATAGATACAATTTCTGCCATTGACGAGCATTTTTTAGGACAAATGATTTTTAAGGAATTTCAAACAGGATTTTTGGTTTGCTAATAAAGCTACACTTAAATGGAGTTAAACGATTTTAAGGGGCGTTACAGCAGAATTCCTAGGTTTTCTTGATACTGATTTTAAGCGACATTTCGGGGCAAAAAGACTCAACCAAATTAACGCTTCAGACGTACTTTTAAAAATATTTATTATGTAACTTCATTACGTCGTCATCAATTAAAAAGCTGATCTTAAAACAAGTTTAAGGCCATTTAAAATGCATAAAACTTGTTAAATTGAACGTTTTAGTTTAAACCATTACGCAACTTCTGATAAATTTGCCTGTTGGAAATTGGCATAAACAAAGCCGTAAATAGCCCGATATTGGTCTACCAGGACATAAAACGTGAAAAATTCAACAAGCGTTGAATATGTCGGTACCGTTGAATATCTTGAGCCTTAGACTTAATATTAGATTAAATTTTATAACTCATTAAAATATCTTGGACTTGGACTTGGACAATAAAAGATGTAAAAATGAGATTGTCAAAAACTAACCCAAAAGTGAAACCTTAAAGTTGAACTAACTAACTAACCTTAAAGTTGAAAAACTGCAAACAAATAAACCGCAGGATATAGAGACAACAGCTACCGTTTTTGTAGTAATCTGTATTATTTTTTGAAGTCGAACAGTAATAATAACGACGAAGAATGATAATAATAACGAAGATAAATCATTTCCTATGATCCTACCTAATGAATTGTTTCAGATTTCATCTGGTAACATTTGTATTGCTGTTATTTTGTATTTGTTTCTAATTTGTTTTTCATTTTTCTAGGACCCCCGTCGGGTATTTCAGCGGAGGTTGATAAAGGCGGGAGCGGCGGGAAACCGGAGCGACCGCCCCGGATTGGGATCAACGATCCCAGGCGATGCGAAGAATTGAGACTGGAGGGTACCACGGATCTCAAAGGAGTGCTGTTGGAAGAGGGGCTGATCATATCCAGAGAAGGTGGGGGATTACAATAGTTTTCCGAATTAAACATGATCTGAGATACTGATATGCATAGGTTAACGCGGGGAGGGGTCTGCGAGGGTCCAAGCCCCCCCAACCCGGACAAGGTACAAGCCCTACCGCCGTCCGGGGCAAGAGGCAACGAAAGAAAGGCCAAGGGTAAGCAAAAACAGCAGAAAAAATTTCGTTTTTACACTAAAATTTTAAAAAAATTCCGGCTTCGCCGGAATTGTTTACGTAAAATATTTAGTTTTTCGTGAAATTCTGGCTAAATTTTGAAACATCCTCTAAAAATTGAGGATTTTGGTGCAAATTTTAATCGCAGTTTTACTAAATTAGTGTTTTTCGAAAAATTTTACAAATTTATTTTTGAGGTGCAAGCCCCCTGAAAATTTTAGTTCAAGGTTTAAGCCCCCTCAAAATCTTTTGGGGACAAGCCCCCCAGGACCCGACCCTATGTTACCTATGTTAATGTATGCTGATATGACTATAATTATGCTAAACTATTGAATGATTAGATATGTATAAATTTTTGTCGAAGCTTGTTTTTGTGGGAGGAGTCAAACCATTCAAGGTGGGTTGGGTATCATTATATTCCGCTGTTTTACTGTCAGTATATATATATATATATATATATATATATATATATATTTGTTTATATATATATATATATATATATATATATATATATATATATATATAGAAGCATATCATGTCCTTTGTGGAGCATGCGCCACATAGATTTCCTATGTGGACGCAGCTGACCTTAGGCTAAAAAAATGGCAATTTTTGCGTCCACATAGGGTATACAGTGGAATTGCGTCCACAAAGGGGGTGTTTTACATATATATACTGTACATACTGACTTTGCAATAGGAAGAGTCACACATTTGCAGTATCCTAACACACTAAGCCTGCAATATGCTCGAAACATTAAGGCCGAAATCTCAGGGAGAGGTTTTCAGCATGTGAACATACTACACTACCATTTAAGAAAATTCGAGAAATCAAACACAACATCAAACACAATCTTGGGCATTCAAGTTTGCATTTACGGTGCATTTTTGCTTCCAGATACGGGGAACCATGCCGGCGTGACGCTGGCGCAGAGTCGAAACAGCAATGCGCGCGTCGGCTGCAGTCCGGGTCAGTCCCGCGCCATCGACTGCAAGCGAAACTCCTGCTTCAATCTGATGTATCGAACGATGGACGGAACCTGTAACAATCTTCGAAGTCCCCTCTTTGGCGCATCCTTTGTACCACTCACTAGGTGGATGGACCCTGTGTATGACGATGGGCTGCAGGCGGTTGTTGGTAATAAAAAGCAATTACTATTGGTTGGATATAAATTACAAAATACACAAAATTTTAAAAAGCGAAACGAAAAAAGACGATATACGATTTACAGTCAAAATGCTTCGAAATTTTGTGTGCTCCAAGGATGATTAACTAATTACTTATCTAATTAATTAATTAATTTCAATTAATTACTTACTTACATAGTAATTAATTAGTTAATAGTAATAATTAATTAATTAATTATAGTAATTATTCAGAAGTTTTTGATTCACAAAATTGCAACAATCTATTCTAAATGTGTAATTCTGTAATCAGACATCCTTTTTAGATCAATTTGATTCATCGACATTTATTTCAGGCTCAATTCGAGGCAACCGCCCCTCAGCCCGCGAAGCGTCGCGATTTCTGCTCAGTTCATCACAGGTTGTCAACAACAACGCCCTCAGCGCCATGCTGATGCAATTCGGCCAGTTTATGAGTCACGACTTGGCCCGAACGACCATGCTACCGAACGACGCCTGTCGTAACTGTAACGAACCGCCGGGCAGTTCCTGTATGTCCATTCGGGTCAACCCCCTGGATCCCAGTTCCACAACCTTTGGCTGCCAGGGCAGTCCGGCCGGACCGCAGTGCTGCGTTCGGACCGCACGCTCGTCCAAAGTTTGTGGAACTGGTGACAGCACGACGCGTCAGCAGTACAACGAGAATACCAGCTTCCTGGACGGCTCGCAGGTCTACGGCAGCTCCGTTGAGGATTCGTTTCGGTTTCGGAACGGAAATACGGGATTCCTGCGGGCCACGTTCTTCAACAATCGCCCCTTCTTGCCCTTTGACTCTGGATCTCAGAATGTCAACTTTCAGGTAGAATAAAGTGTACTCATGCATTTTTGGTTTTGTGAAAAGTATAAACATCAGAAATAAAAGAGGGGATAAATGGTTTAATGGTACAGCATAGAGTAAATCATATTTAAATGTAGTAAATCCAATTACAATAGTCGTATGACATAGTTAGCAACATCGCAGATCAAAGTCAACCCTTGCAAACCTTGCAGTCCCTTTCTGAGTTAATGCAAGCTTTAATAATTGAATTTAATTTACTAAATTATTTTAATAAATTACATTTATGATAGGCTGACATCAGAGGTAATAACAGTCCAGCAGAAGACTAGGTCTGAAAACTGTTCCCAAAACATCCCTAGATTTGTTTATCGGGGTAGAAGAGGGTAATAGTGCAAATATTGCTTTTCTGCATTTCCCAATGCATTATTTGTTGTCTTAGTGCCTTCTATTTTAGGCCGGTGACGATCGAGCCAACCTATTCCTGGGTCTGGGTGCCCTTCACACCGTCTTCATGCGGGAGCACAACCGACTTGTCGGGGAGCTCCAACGACTGAATCCCCACTGGGATGGGGATCGACTCTACCAGGAGGCCCGGAAAATTGTGGGCGCCGAGCTGCAGGTGATCACCTACGAAGCCTTCCTGCCGCACCTGCTGGGCCGCAGTGGGTTCAATGAAAAAATTGGACCCTACCGTGGCTACGATCCCAACGTGGATCCCACCATATCCAACGTTTTCACCACCGGCGCTTTCCGATTCGGTCACGGGATGGTGAACGAATTCTATCCGCGGGTGGATGTGAACGGAAACCAGATTGGACCCGGTGGACTGCGATTTCTGGATGGGATTTTTCAGTCCACCCGCCTGTTGAACGAAGGTGGGATAGATCCGCTGCTGCGCGGGATGATGAGCACCCCCGCAAAGCGACCACACCGAATCACGACTTCGATGACGGAGCGATTGTTCGGGAACGTGGACCTGGCCTCCGTTAACATCGAACGAGGTCGGGACCACGGGCTGCCCAGTTACAATCACTGGCGACAGTTCTGCGGTTTTCCGTTGGCGAGAACGTTTGAGGATCTCCAGAACGAGATTAAGGATCCTCAGGTTCGAAAGAATCTGGAGCAAGGCTATGGCGATGCAGGTAAACGAAAATTCTGTAATTATCCGTAAAATAGTCCGTATATTTATACACGTAAATTTGACTTAAGATGCTGATTTCCTTTCGGGTATTTTTGACTCAGCATTAATCCATTACATAAACAGCTGAAGCTTGCGAAATAACCTATTTCCGTGCTCTTTAACATTCTGGGACCAGTCACGGATTTTTAGGCCAAAAGATAAGAAAGTTTTGGTTTTTGGCCTCAGGCTTCCATTAGGTAGACTAGACACCGGATTGGTTGTGATGGCTGGAAAGAGGACACAAAAATGAACATTTTTGCTTTTACAACCTTTGAGCTATCTGCAGTAGTTAAGTCAGTATATGCAAAAAACCATTTTGAGGGTCAAAAAATGGTCGTTTTCGAGGAAATCAGTTTTTTCAAAATTACTGCCAAACCTTACGATCAATTTTGGCCAACTTATAATCAATCGATACAGCGTCCAAATGCACAATTTATGAATGCCTATTAGCCGGACTTTATTGCTCTAAGCTTGAGATTTGGCTGGAAAACTTTTTTGGCAAAACTGCGGTTATTTTGTTTTAAACATCCATTTCTGAAAAACCACTCGACAGACTCCGGAGATTTTTGGCGAAATGGAAATTCGTACTATTGCGGATGGACGTTTTTCTTGGGTTTAGCTAAAACGTTTCCAGGTTTGAGAAAATTTAGTGCAACGTTTAAAAATTTAGTGTCTCCGTGCATTTTGCGAATTTTCTCAACCGTTAAGTGACACTGAGTGAAACCCAAAAAAACACTGAGTGAAACCCATATATCCTCTGTATGTTAGCGCAAAAAGAAATTTTGTCTTGTTCCGCAGTTTTGAAAAATCGATGTTCAAAATTTTTGGTCTATATTTAGCCGTTATGTCAAAACATTTTCGCTAACGTTTTTGGTAATTTTGCTAGTTTCGTAAACTCATGTGGATGTCCTGATTATAAGCTTTAAAACGATGTATAAAGCTATTTCCAACTCCCAAAATTGCGAAAGTTACAGCGTTTTAAAAAAATCACCATAAAAGCACTGCACAAAAGAATACCACCACCTTAAGGTGGGCAACTATACAATCAGTTACGTGGTTAATAATGTTAATCCACACGGATTTCGGCCGTAATGAATTTTTCAGATTCGATAGATCTTTATGTTGGTCAGTTGTTGGAGGATCCCAGACCGGATGGGATGGTTGGACCCACGCTCGTCTGCTTGCTTGGCGATCAGTTCAAACGAATTCGCGATGGCGACAGGTTTGTTGCTTCACGAACATGATTCAGTCTTTTTGAAAACCAAAGGATCGGCGGAAAATCAGGAAAAGGAGATTATTTTTGGGAACAAATATATTTTTAATTATCTTCACTAGCACCACGCATTAGAGTCGGAAGAAGGGGGCTTGTCCTAGGAAAAATTTTACTTTGGACAGAAATTTTTGAGGGGGCTTGCATGGCCTCTTGGCCTTTTCCCCTTACAAATCTTGTACGCCATATTGTCAATATATTAGAAAAATTGTAAAGCAAAATTGTAAGGAAAGCCAAGGAACCATACAAGTCCCCCTTCTAGAAAATCTGTGTATTGCCAATATTGGAAAAATTGGTAATTCTTTAAACGTTGCCCCTGACAGAGGATAGGTTTATCTCCACCGTTAGCCCTTAGCCCATGTGTTATGCACTTATCTTCTTAAATTTAAATTAAATCTTAAATTTAATTGTGTCTGTTTAGATTTTATTGGGAGAATCCGGGTGTTTTCACTGACTCTCAGCGACAAGAGATAGCCAAGACACGCCTGTCTCGAGTATTCTGTGACAATGGCGACTTCCTTCAGAAAGCTCCTATGGACGCTTTTGCCTTCTCTGAAGTCACTTCATTCCTGCCATGCGATCAGCTGCCGACGATAAATCTGAGACCATGGCAGGAATGAGTGCCGCAGTTTGTGTTCCAAAGATTTCTTGGGTCACAAACTGGTCAGCCAAGAAATCGAAAAGAATGCTGTAGAATTAATTCGAAAATAATTTTCTTTCAGAAATTTTCAACTAGTTTCTTTCAATTTCTTGGCTGATTTGAGATTAATGACAAATTACCTTTTGTGATAAACAGCTTTACGTTTACTTGTGGTTTAATGCTAATTTGTTGGAGAAAACAAAATGAAACACCACTTCTGACAAAAGGTAATTTGAAATTAGGGCAACGTTATTGAAGTCGATTTAAACTTCAATTGCCCGCCCGATCTTGTAAAGTGATAATTTGAGCTCAAAGCCTTTTTATTGCCTTAGCCGACATGTGAAATCAAGTCAATAAGCTGGTAAGGACAATTTCTTAAGGTACTGGTTTCCTTTCGGGTATTTTTGACTCATACGCCTTTAATCTTTTACGTAAATGGCTAAAACTTACCAAATAACCCATTTCCGTGCTCTTTAACATTCTGGGGCCAGTCCCGTATTTTTAGATCAAAAGATAAAAAAGTTTTGGTTTTTCGCCTTGGGCTCCCAGCAAGTAGACAAGACACGGGATTGTTTGCTATGGCTGGAAAGAGGACACGAAAACGAACATTTTTGCTCTTACAACTTTTGATCTGTCTCCAGTGGTTAAGTCGGTATAAGCAAAAAACTGTTTTTAGGGTCAAAAAATGACCATTTTTGAGGAAATCAGTTTTTTCAAAATTACTGCCATATGTTAAGGCCAAAGTTGGCTTATTTAAACTCAATCGATACAGCTTCCAAATGCCCATTTTATGAATGCCTAGTAGCCGGAATTTATTGCTTTCAGCTGGAGATTTGCCGAAAAACCATTTTTGGCAAAACTGCGATTATTTTGTTTCGAACATCGATTTCTCAAAAGCTACTCGACAGATTCCGGAGATTTTTGGCAAAATCGAAATTCGCACTTCTGCGGAGGGTCGTTTTTCTTGGTTTTCGCTAAAACTTATCGAGTAGCAAGAAAACTCAATGCGAAGTTGCGAAATTTCGTATCATCGCACATTTGCCGGATTTTCTGGAGTATTGAGACTTGTTGAGCCAAATCCAAAAAACGTCCCGCGGCCAATATGTCCATCATATCGTAGCACATAAAGAACTTTTGGCCGATTCTTCAGTTTTCTGAAAATCTATGTTCAAAGATTTTGGTCTATATTCTTAATGTTAGATGTCAGTATGTCAAAAAATTGCAGCAATTTTTTGCTACTTTTGCCAGTTTCGTAAGCTATGTGAATATTACAGAGAATAAGCTTTAAAATGATGTATAAAACTCGTTCCAACTTCCAAAATTGCGAAAGTTATAGCGG
>JASAND010019808.1:0-11181 GCA_030248195.1 Trissonchulus latispiculum | reverse complement strand
TGTACTTCGTTCAGTTACGTATTGCTAGGCATTTGAATTTTAAACTGTCAAAGGCCGCTGCCGGTCAATCCCATTAGTGCGCACCTCGTTTCCATTGTCCAATGCAGTTTCACATAGATGTGATAGGAGGAGGCAGGGGTGAAAAGTACTGTGAGCTTTGCGAAAGCCAAACTGCTGATCCAACAGTAGGCGATGACTTTCCAAGAATTTGTACAGATGCACATGTATTATGCGTTCCATCACCTTCGAAATGGCAGACAGTAGTGCCACAGGGCGGTAATTTGTAGCGGAAGTGCGGTCTCCTTTCTTAAGGTGCTGGTATCGCTTTGTGTAAATTCGACCCTACAAGCTTCAATTCTTTATGAAAGTACCTGAAACTTTCCAAATACATTATTTTCGTGCTCTTTAACATTCTGGACCAGTCCCGGATTTTTAAGTGTAAAGATAAGAAAGTTTTGGTTTTAGCCCTTATTCTCTTAGTACATAGTCGCTACACCGGATTGGTTGTTATGGCTGGAAAGAGGGCACCAAAATGAACATTTTTGCTTTTACAACTTTTGAGCTACCTCTAGTGGTTAAGGCAGTATAAGCCAAAAACGATTTTTGGGGTCAAAAAAATGGCCATTTTTGACGAAATCAGTTTTTTCAAAATTACCGCCAAATCTTACAGACAATTTCGACTTATTTATACTCAATCGATACACCGTCCAATTGCCCATTTTATCAATACCTATTCGCTGGAGTTCGTTACTTTATGCTAGGAAATTCGCCGAAAAACTATTTTGGCAAAATTGCGATTATTTTGTTTTGAACATTGATTTCTCAAAAACTGCCCAATGGATTCGCGTGATTTTTGGCTGAATGAAAATTCGCCCTAATTGCGGAGGGACATTTTTCTTGGTTTGAGCTAAAACTTCTCCAGTTGTGAGAAAACTGAATAGAAAGTTGCGAAATTTTGTGTCATCGCGCATTTGCCGGATTTTCTGGAGTACTGAGACTTGTTGAGCCAAATCCAAAAAATGTCCCTCGGCCCACATGTCCTTCGTATCATGGCACAAGAAAAAATTTTGGCCGATTCTACAGTTTTGAGAAATCGATGTTCAATTATTTTTGGTCTATATTCAGTCTGTCAGATGTCAGCATGTCGGAAGTTTTTTGTTATTTGTTTCCAATTTTGCTAGTTTCGTAAGCGCATGTTAATGTACAGATTATAAGCTTTAAAACGATGTATAAAGCTCTTTCCAATTCCCAAAATTGCGAAAGTTATAGCGTTTCGAAAAATCACCACAAAAGCACTGCACAAAAGGATACCAGCACCTTAAAGATAGGAACAACATGCGCCGTCTTCCACTCGCTAGGAACAATGCCGCTATCCATCGAGGATGTAAACAAAGTTGATAATGGAGTAGCAAGCTCGGCGGCACAGGTGCGCAATAGGACAGGTGGAGAAAATTGTTCCCGGAGAAAATTGGACAGTCTCGATTGATTCAGCGGTAGCTGATGGCAGGAACGGGACACGTCGGCCAGGATGCTTGGTAGAGGCTCTGCTGGCAAACACGTCATTAAAAAGGTTGGCCTTAGCTCCAGGTTCATGAAGCAATGCCGTGCTGTTGTTGGTAGACAGTGGGGGGATCGCGG
Source organism: Trissonchulus latispiculum (assembly GCA_030248195.1). NCBI lineage: Eukaryota > Metazoa > Nematoda > Enoplea > Enoplida > Ironidae > Trissonchulus > Trissonchulus latispiculum. Next base: position 9,543 of record JASAND010019808.1, on the reverse strand, counting down.
ACCTGGACTGTCGTCCCAAGGCAGTGTTGACAACAGACCACCAAGGCCGGCCCGTTGACTGGTCAATCTTCAAGGCAGTCTGGGAAGCGTAGTCACGTTTTCGGGCTCTTAGGCGAATGTTGTATCTGTTGCGATAAAGATACCGATAAAGAGCCTTGTCCTCCTCTGCCATAGTCCTTTTCCAGCGCTTCCAACATCGTATCTTTTGTTGGAGCAACTGGCGCAGTTCTAGAGTAAAGAACGACTTCGCAGATGATCGGCGCACTACCATGGGTATAAACAGATGCATTCCCATATGAATGCAATCACGAATGGAAGCCCACATCTGTTGTGTAGGTAACGTTTGCAGTGACAATTGCCAGTGGATGTCAGATAGAAATGGCCGAAGACTGTCCCAATCGGCTCGGCAGAATTGAAAGCAGGGTGCCTGTGGAGGGGTATCAGTGGAAGTAGCTAAGCCATCAATATGGAATTGCACGACGGCATTGTCAAATATTGAAATTCTGTATGTATATAATTTATTATTCAATAAAGATTAGAGGTTCGGTAGAGTGTGTAATAAGTCTGATTCTAACCCTACTTAATCGCTATCCTACTTAAACTAAACGGCACAACCCTAAATTTCACACGGATTTACTTTAGTAAAAATAACAAGAATCCAACTACGTTCAGAAACAAAACAAAGTTCCAAATTCGGAATAATTATACAGGACAAAACTTGAACATTCAGAAAAACTTGGGCAAGCACCAAGATTAAATTTATAACATTTCCAAAAATAGAACAAACAAACCATAGATCCCAGATTGAGTTGTGGGTGTGACCCCAAAAAGCCCCCAAAATTGACGCCCCGTCAAAGCCGGAATCCGCACTAATAATTATGGCGCCCAAAGAACCGCCAGTCGTTAGAAAATTTGAAACCAGAATGAATAAAGTTATAATCAAAATGGCGGCGAAGATGTATTAGCTATGTACGGCCTTGGACCGTACACAGCAGTCAAATTTAGATTGATTTTAGATGAAGTTAGCACTCACTTTTGAATAATTTAGGGTGAAATCAAGGAAATATTCTACAGCATGATCGGACGTACCGATTGGACTTTCGCACGTCTGGAAATGGACATTGTCAGAGTCTGTGAGTACCAGGTCCAGGCAGCTGGGTGTATCGCCATGCCTGCTTGGCTCAGTAACTATTTGGACAAGTCCATGCGAAGCAGAAAAAGCTTCGCACAACTGGCCGGCTTCATTAGTTGGACCAGAATTAGGAAGCCACTCAGTATTGTGGCAGTTGAAGTCACCAGCAATGATGTAATAAGCCGATGGATAACACTTGGAGTATTCGGTGATGTCCTGGTTTAGGGCTTGTAGGATGGAACAATCGGCCGATGGTGGGCGGTAGCAGAAGCAGAGAAGGTAGATTGATCCAGAAATCTTAGCTTTAAGCCAAACATATTCACGGGATCGGCCTTCAGACAACAGCGTGCACGGCAAGTTGTCAGCTACGTAGATGGCTATGCCTCCACCGTGAGTGGTGCGATCTCGTCTTATAGAGAGATAACCAGGAATACTGAAAGCAGTTGAATCTGTGGACCGTGGATTTATGAAAGTTTGCGGCTTTTCTGCTGATACAGAGATATGTTGGCGCAGCGCTTGCAGATTAGAGTTCAGTCCTCTGATGTTAGTAGACCATACGACGAGGCGTGTCGGTACCTCATCAGTTACTGGCCCCCGTCTCCGGTTTACGCCAGCAGCGTCATCATGGTCCGATGCCAAGCCGTCATTGTTGAGATTACGTTGATTTCGATAAGTATTGAAGGCGAATAGAAGTTGTCCTCATAGGTGAATGTGGGTTGCCATCCCGTTCACCGAGGGGACCTGGAGACTGCCCTCATTAAGGCTTCCAGCGGGTCAGCCCGACAGGGCAGGAGGGGTCTCAACACTGGGCGGCCCTGACGGACCTCCCCCTCTTTGAAAGGGCTTGAAACAAAACACAGGGCAGCAAAGCGGCACAAGTATGACGTTCAGGAAGGAAAGGGAAGGGGAGGCTTTGGTCTCTCAGCGGCCGGTGCTCGTTGCTGAGAGTTACCAGTGTCAGGTGGGGTGGCCATGTGTCCCGGACCTACCTGTGCCTGCAGAATTTTAGGCGATTGCTGTTTATCTGTTGTTGCTAGTATATATTAGGCCGTGCTGTACTTCAGCAGCACTCTACTGCAGCGCAACCAGATGCAAATTATACTTGCGATGACACAAACTTATACGGCACGATTTCAATTGCTCTTCTGCAGTTATATGCGAAATTTTGGACAATTGCAACGTACCTGCAGCAATTTATACGCCGTGCTGTACTTGAGCAGCACTCTACTGCAGCGCAACCAGATGCAATTTATACTGTCGATGACACAAACTTATACGGCACGATTTCAATTGCTCTTCTGCAGCTATATGCGAAATTTTGGACAATTGCAACGTATCTGTAGCTAGTTATAGGCCGTGCTGTACTTGAGCAGCACTCTAATGCTCTGCCGTACTAAGAAGCAAAATTTCGGACGATTGGAACTTTTGTGTAGCTAGTTATAGGGTGTGCTGTACTTCAGCAACACTCTACTGCAGCGCAACTAGACGCAAACGTCACTGCCAAAAAAGGAGACTTATTCGGCATGATTTGTAATGTTATCATGCACGTGCCTGCAGAATTTCAGGCGCTTGCTGTTTATCTGTTGCTAGTATATATTAGGAAGTGCTGTACTTGAGCAGCACTCTACTGCAGCGCAACCAGATGCAAATTATACTGGCAAATTATACGGGACGCTAAGCTTCAGATGAAGCATCGCAGTGGGACTCTTTCCTGCTGAAGTTGAACCTTGGATCGATTGGTCTCTGGATCGACTGTCCCGAACGAAGTTAGACGAAGTTAGTTAATTACAATTTGCAACGTATCTGTAGCTAGTTATAGGCCGTGCTGTACTTGAGCAGCACTCTACTGCAGCGCAACCAGATGCAAATTATACTGTCGATGACACAAACTTAAGGGGGCGCTTCCGTTATCGGGATTATTAATGTAAAATTTGGACCGATTGCTCAATTTTAAAGAAATCCCAACTGAAGTTACTTTGGTTGGCTGGGCATGTTTTGATAAAATTTCAGTAACTGAGACCATCTGCTTGGCTAGCTACCATTATGGCTTAAAAAATTGAAATTTTATTAAAGCCCCAAACGATTAATTCGAATGCACTGTGTGAAAGAGCATAAAAAGAGCTTTACAACGATGTGCATATCACTTCTGCACGTGGTTTCTATCAAAAGTTACAGGCGGTTGAATAATTGGCAAATTTACGTTGACCATTCTCATTTCGTTTAGCAAAGTAAAAACTAACAGTTCGAAAATGAATTCTAAAGGATATTTCATGATGCTTTTGTGTTGGATTTGTTTATTATTTTATAAAATGCACTATGCAACTTATTAAAATCATAATATATGTGCAAAACAAAAGCAATTAGTGCGAAATTTTCCAATTTAACTTTCTCATAAATGCTTCGACCAAAGTTGCTCAAATTTTGCATGTACGTATATTAAAGAGGTACGCAGGGGCACTTTTTCATTTTTTGTTTAAACCTTAAATTCCGTGAGATATCGACTTCTAAAGTTTTTGAACATTTATAAAATACTCAAAATTGCACAAATCAAAAAAATGAAAAAAGTGCCCCTGCATTAGGTCCGTTTATAGATTTGTGCAAAATTTGAGCTACTTTTATTTAGCCGTTAATGAGTGACACCATTTTGAAAATTTAAAATTATCCCTCTTGTGTAAGTTGCAAGCCAAGCAATAAATTTTTCAAACTCAGAAAATTACTAGTACTTAACACCAACTATCGTTTTAGAAAATTTGAAAGAGATTGGTTGAGAATTGAAGGCAGGAGAGCCGGTCCCGGTAATGGAAGCGCCCCCTTAAACGGCACGATTTCAATTGCTCTTCTGCAGTTATCTATAGTTAGTTACAGGCCGTGCTGTACTTCAGCAGCACTCTATTGCAGCGTAACCAGATGAAAATTTTACTAAAAACAAGCTAGATTTCATGCAAAACGCTATGTTTCCTCTGGATGGACATTTTCAGAAATTGTAAACCTGCTGCGCAGCCAATTATTTTGTAACGGAGCTTTTCCTTGGTTATAAAACTTCTGAACAGAACATTTTTCATAAAGTTTGCGGAATAAACTTTTATGTGGCAAATAATGTTTAAGCAATTCAGCGTTACATGTTAGCATGATTATGTTTCCGTAAATTTTATGTATTTGAAAAGCTTTGCTGTTGTTGAAAAAAGAAATCTTCGCTATTTAACTTTAACGATGAGTCATCAAGCAAAACGGAGAATAGACGTTTCCGATTTTGGAGTTTCCATTAATATAAACATAAGCAAACATTTATACGGCCAAGACATCATCAGCTACAAAATCAGGAGACACCACTACAAAATTCGCCATAATTTGTAGTATTTTGTAGTACTGACCCCATATTTTGTAGTTATGCGGTATTTTCATACAAAATCAAATTAATTGTCTCGTTGGTTTCCTACTTAAGCCAAGTTAAAGCTAATTAAACACAACAGGCTTATTGCATGTACCGTATGTTTGAAATTAAATTTAGTGGAGACTCTGCTATGTCATATATATAGTAATAGTGTTCAAACATTTTCAAATGTGTACACTGTACTATATAGTTCCACAAACTTTTGAAAACGTAATTTTCATAATTTCATTGATAGGTGTGTGGGGGGGGGGGGGGGGTAACCAAATGTAGGGGTCGCCGCGCCGACCCTCCCCAACAAAATTTTGCTACCCCCCCCAAATCGGCCTTCGGCGCACCCCCCCCCCCTAAAAATTTTCAACCCGCTACCTAAATTTTTGAAAAATTCGAAATTTTTCTAAAAAGTATATAGCGAAAATTTGCTAAAATTCGCTTTACCTTAAAAATCGCTAAAAATTGAGAAAGTTTTTCAGTTTTTTAACGAAAAACCCATTTTTCACCGACCCCCCTAAAATTTTTCTTACCCGTTCCCCCAACTCGACATTTTTTCGACCCCCCCTTCCCCTGTTTTGCCAAACCCCCCTCCCTAGTTTTTTCAAACCCCCACCCCCACTTTTTTCGCCAGCCACACCTAAGATTTCATTCAATGTGACGGTCATACATAGGTGTTGGGCATAGGTGTGGCTGGCGAAAAAAGTGGGGGTGGGGGCTCAGAAAAAAGTAGGGAGGGGGTTTGGCGAAAAAAGGGGGAGGGGGGGGGGTCGCGAAAAGTCGATTTGGGGGGAGGGGTAAGAAAAATTTTCTAGGGGGGGTCGGCGAAAAATTTCGAAAAAAGTCGGTTTTTCCTTTTCGTTAAAAAAATGAAAAATTTTCTCAATTTACAGCTATTTTTAACGATTTTTAGCTTAATTAAGCGAATTCTTGCAATTTTTCGCTAATTTTTGAAATTTTTTAGGAAAATTTTGAATTTTTAGCTAAAAATTTTCAAAAATTTAGGTAGGGGTTTGAAAATTTTTAGGGGGGAGGGGTCTGATAAAATCGATTTGGGGGGAGGGGTAGGAAAAAATTTTAGGGGTATATAGGTTGGCGACCCCTCCGTTTGGGGGGAGGGGTCCCCCCCACCCCCCCCCCCAACACACCTGTGGTGTTGGGCATAGGTGTAACGGGGATTTGGGTTGGGGGGGGCCCCCTCCCCCGGAATTTTGGGGGGGCCCCCTTTTTAGACCCCCCCCAAACCCCCCCCACGACCTCCCCCAAACCTCCCCCAAAAAAATTTTCTATTTTTATGTCAAAAATCGCATTTTCAGCCATTGCTAATGCCAAAAAAACATTCAACTATGAAGTAATTTTGACATTAGACAGGGGTTTTAAACTCGAAAACTTGATTGCCAACATGTTTCTAAGTCTAAAATAAGGTCAATATTGAGCCAGAAAGTCCATAAAACCGTTAAAAACGTGTATTTCTCGCAATAATAAACACTTTAAGCCAAAAATTAGGACTTTTTTGAAAAATTTTGCAGAATTTGCCTTAAAAATACCCTATTTTTGGCCAATTTTTCGCGCCTCCGGCGCGACTACCCCCCCCCCCCAGTTGGGGGGGGCCGGGGGCCCCCAAAAATTTTTGGGGGGGTTTGTAAAAATGGCTGGGGGGGTTTCCCCCCCCAACCCCCCCCCCCCAATTACACCTATGGTGTTGGGCAAAAACTGGAGAGGCAGAGGTCCCCCGCCCCGCACTATGGACAGGCCCCTCCTGTCCCCCGTAAAAAAATTTGGGTACCCCCGGCCCCATCTCTATATCGGCCTTTCGGCGACCCCTCCCCTAAACATTTTCAAACTTTTACCTAAACATTTGAAAATTTTTTAGCAAGACAAGACTGGAAAATTATCATAACAATTGAGAAAAATTTTACAATTAGTAAAAATTACTAGAATTTACCCACTAGCAACCACTAAGATAGCTGAAAATAGAGAAAAGTGTTCAATTTTTGACTGAAGAACCAATTTATCGCAAACGCCCCCCACAGGAAAACATTTGCTGGAAAAAAATCGCAAAAAAATCGGGACAATATTTTTCCGATTTTTTCCGGAAATTATTCCGACTTTTTTGTGCAACTTTTCCGATTTTATTCCGATTTTTTACCGAATTTTTCCGAGGATTTTCCGATTTTTGTGCAACTTTTCCATTATACCGATTTTTTCCGTTTTTTCCAGACATTTTCCGATTTTTTCCAGACATTTTCCCTATATTTTCACGATATTTTTCGGAAATTTTTCTGTGTTTTTCCGGATATCTTTCCGATGTTTTCCCGACGTTTTTCCAAATTTCCCCAACATTTTCTTGGGATTTTCTCCTTAGGTGTGGCTGGCGAAAAAAGTGGGAGTGGGGGTTTGAAAAAAAGTAGGGTGGGGGGGGGGTTTGGCAAAAAAGGGGGATGGGGGGCCGAGAAAAAGTCGATTTGGGGGGAGGGGTAAGAAAAATTTTCGAGGGGGGGGGTCGGCGAAAAATCTGTTTTTCGCTAAAAAACTGAGAATGTTTCTCAATTTTCAGCAATTTTTAGCGATTTTTAAGGTAATAAGGCGAATTTTAGCAATTTTTCGCTAATTTGTTGAAAATTTTCGAATTTTTGGCTAGAAACTTGTAAAAATTCAGGTAGGGGGTTGAAAATTTTTTTGGGGGGGCATACCTGAACGGGAGGCCAAATTTCACTGACCCTTGTGGAAGCAAATTTGGGTACCCCTTGTGAGAGCAATTTTTCTTAGGGGTACTTTTGAAGGCGATTTTTAAGCGATTTTTGCTATTTTTTAACAAAAAACAGCTATTTTTTAGCAAAAACGCAATTTTCGGACGTTTTCGGACAAAAAGGAAAATTTTTGTAAATTTTAGTCGTAAAACCTATTTTTTGGGCAATTTTCTTACCCCTTGTGGCCAATGTTCTTACCCCATTTGGGGGGAGGGGTCCCCCCCCCACACCCCCCCCCCCCTAACACACCTATGATTATAGGGGGTCGCTCTCGCCCCCCCCCCCTATAATATATCTACACTTGACTGTTGATTGTGGTTGTTACACGGTTGTTGATTGAGGTTCGTATACAATACCTTGTGGTTACCGACTTTGCATGCAACTTATTAACTTCATTTTTGCCAACAATGTCACAAAATAATTTACTGCTGCAGTTCGAGCAGCAGTATTCAACGCTGACTGCGGAAATAACATCTCGTATATGCCGATTAAATTCAGCTGGTGGTAAGTTATATTTATATATACGTTGCTGGCTTATTTTTAGGCAAAAATTTATGGGGGGGGGCTTCATGGGGGGCCCCCCATCGATGGGGGGAGGCTGGGCTGACCGAAAAATGGGGGGGGCATATTTTGGAAACAATTTTCGAATTTTTGCGGGTTTTTCGTGTAAAAATGTGTACAAATCGCTAAAAAATGAATAATTTTAAGTGGTTTTTAGGCTAAAATAGTGAAAATTTCGTTAAAAATCCGGCGAAGCCGGAAAATTTTTTGAAAATTTAGGGTAAAAACGGTAAAATTTGGCAATTTTTGGGGTTTTGGGGGGGGGGGGTCGGAATTTATGGGGGGGACTTCATGGGGGAGGGCGCCTCGAATGGGGGGGGGGGAGGTCGCCGAATGGGGGGCGGCCCCCACCCCCCCCCCCCCCAGTAAAAATAAGCCAGCGTTGAATATTGCGTAAGCGTATATACGTACCGGTAGCGACCCTTTGCCGATTACCATGCAAAAAATTTTCTGGCTGCGGCTTGTTAGCCGTCCATGTATAGGTGATTTTTTGTGAATTTTCATGGTGATTTTTTGTGGCTTAGTTATAATTGGATAGCGCAATTACTCGAGTCGATTACAAGGTTACTGCAGGAGCAAAGTGGTTCCGCTGCTTTTTTCGCATGGCGACCACTAAAATCTTCAACAACTTCGTTAAACTTTAGCGAAGTTCGCGAAGGCAGCTAATCTTGAGCTAAACCTGATATCAATAAGAAAATTATCTAGGTAAAGATTAAAGCACTCATGGTTTTTACAGGGGGCGGTGGCACCATACTCTTATTTTAAAATGTTTCTTTTATATATATATCATAGGGGTCGCGGCAGCGACCCCTATAATATGTGTGAAAAGTGGCTGGAGACTGTTAAATAAGCTGCGCAGAAGCTGCGCAAAATCCTGCGCAGATCCTGCGCAGATTTCATGCGCAAATTGTAGAGCACATCGAGTTTAGTATGTCTGTGAAGTTTCAGTCCCGTATCACTTACTGTTAAAAAGTTGCGCTCCGGACCGGTTATGGCGGCGATGTTTTTTTTCCGGTTTCTCCTATTTGATGGTTGTATTGTACATAATGTTCGCCGCTTTCACGTGATCTGCAGCGGTGGGCCAACCTAAAGGGCTATGGGGTCTAGTAGTACTCTCTAAAGAATTTAAGAATCACAACTTTTTTTGCGCCGCAGCTGCGCCACAGTTCCGCAGTGGCGCCGCAAAGTCGGCTCATAGCGAAAAGTGACCATTTTTGTGGTCGTCGCTCAGGTCGAACGTTACGAGCTGGAGCTGATTTCTTTTTATATTCAGAAATTACATATATTGAACTAACTAACGGTCCAGGTTGCGTTTCTCTATCACTTCCCTAGCGACCACAGTGGCCCGTCAAAGATGGCGAAAATTCGAAAAATGAAAAATCGAAATTTCTCGCTATCTATTTAACTTTGAACGCTCAAATCTTCCATACAATGGTTTTCTGGCACGGAGAATCGATTCCCGCAGTCAGTTTTACCGTCAGACCCACCCATCTTGCTGGGCTGGTTTCACTTTGCCGTCGGGAGGGTCAAGTCGGAAACCGCTTCCTGGAGGTCCATAGTAGGCCTTACCTGGCCTCTCAAAACTTTGTCTATAGGGGCTTTCTGGTGCGCCCAGCTCATTCCCGGTGTCCTTTTTGCCGATGGACTCATCCATCTTGCTGTGCTGGTTCCACTTTGCCGTCTGGAGGGTCATGTCGGAAACCGCTTCCTGGAGGTCAACA
>JASAND010019807.1:0-18382 GCA_030248195.1 Trissonchulus latispiculum | reverse complement strand
TCCTTGGGAAACAAAAATTCTGTGAGGACGAGTTGGGTTAATCGTCTTAAGATAAGTTTGCTGGTTACCTCACTCACAACCCTGTGCACGTGTTATTTGAATTATCAGGGACTTACGATCAGCTGCGCAACAGCGCAGCAATAAAATAGAATTGTCGCTATCTTCACGTTTGAAGCGTAAAAGTGCCATAAGTTTTACGAAATCAGAATTCGGAATAATCTTGAAATACCTTATTTTGAAAAGATAAATCTTATTTCTTTTCTACAATTTAAACCCGTTAGCTCAAAAAACAAAAAAGGAGGCGCGAACTTAAGATTTTGATATAGTGAGTGTGTTGGCAACCTCGGTTTCAGGTGGTCGGGGGTCCGAATTGTATGTAAGTTTCGAAAGTATGATAGTATGTCCCATTGTGGGTTCTTCGTGAGTTGGTGTCTCTTCTCTCGTCAGTTTGTGTAGCATTATAGACAGTTTCTCTTAAGCTGTAAGTTGGTGAAGTTGTTATAGTGATCTGAAAGTAAATTCGAATGGCGGTCTCTATTTGAATAGGCCAGTAAGAACGGTCGCTTAGGTCTGCTTTCCTCGCATATTATATATCTTCTCTTCTCTTTTTTGACAAAGATATCACACACTGAACAAGTACTTTAAACTTTTACTGAGCTTAGCAGTTTATTCTATGAGATACGCAAGTATCCTATACTGTATTCCCATACGCCGATAGCGTGCAGAGGATGTAGTGAGCATAGAATATGACTCTTGTCATAGTGTTATGTATTATGTACCCTTGTCCAAAGGAACCTATTACCAGCAGATCTTTTTAGCACTTCTGCCTGAGAAAAACATTGTTACACGAGTTATTATTGCTATTCAAAAACATTCGCATTTTAAATTTGTTTTCTATGAAACAACCAGTGGCTTCGTCTATTTACCTTTAAAAGAACACACTGTTGCTGACAAAGTTGTATTTTTCTATTCTCCAAGAATTTCAGCTACCCCAGGTATACGGGTGTCATTTAATATAACCCAAAACCAACTTTTCCAAATGAAGTTCAAAATCTTCCTATTACACTATCCACCGCAAAAAATGGTACAAAGTTACACTAGGGGTGTGGATTATCAAGACAACAAGGTAAGTTGGTAGTACGGTCAGGCAAACACAATTATAGGCAGGGAGAATGAAAATACAAAAATATGGTACATGTAGGGCAGTGTGTTAGTAGGTTTACGATCAGTCGAGAGGTGATATTTGTGAAGCAGGAATGTAAGAGCAAATGGCAGTTATTAGTACAGTATATTACAGACGATGCAGTGCATTCATGGTGTCAGTGCAATAGTCTAACAATGATCCGGATCAGAAAGAGTCTCACCGGTAAGAATAGAATCAATAGTCTAATTAGCGGCCAGAATAGGAGTCTAGCCAGCCGAATCTTCGGAGAGGGCTGGTGAGGATTCCAGCAGGGAGCCAACCAGGAGACTGTGGGGCAGGCCGCGTGTGCTGGGGGATGCACAGTCACAGCATTGGTGATGATCTGATGATGGTGAGGAGGTGTTTTAGCAGTTCTCTGGAGTGCCGGGAGAAGCCGGCGGTGCGGCGGGTACGATTGTTCTGGAGAACGCAGTTCCGGGATAGTGTAGGTAGAGAACCACTGCATCGAGCCAAGGGAACCAGAAATGCCATTGCTGAGAAACAGCCTAGAATGTATCGAACGACAAAATGAGACACAGTACCCAAAACACGGTGGATGAGAAATCACCCACCGACGAGACAGCAACATAGCACAGGAACTAAATACTCAATTCAACTAATTCATTGCAGTAACAGGAGCGAAAATCCTAAGAATAATAAGCCATCAAGCTTAACCCTATCAAGCGCGTATCATGTTAGTGTAAAGTTTTATTCATGTTACGAAAATCAAAACGACTTCTTCAAAGATTTCCCAAAGTACACGTAAATCTCTAAGGTTAGCGAAGCATTAGAGAGTTACTGGCAAAACAAATACAGATTCAAGCAGTGCAACAGGGTGAAAAGAAACAACACAAAACGGGTGCAACTCAGTCTAGGTGCAGTTTAGCTCTTGAATTGTGAAGCAGGCCATCCAGTGCGGTGATCCCTGGGCTCTAGTGCAGATCAAAGCAATCAGGTACAGGAAACAGGAGCTCTAGAACTAGTACAGACATGTGCACGGGTTAACAGACAGTGATTACTACTCCCAAATTTACGCTACAAACAGTTAGTTCTATTTCATCATAAGTATCGTGTTTTCCGTTTTGTCCACGATTCTTCTCATACAAATGTGTTACCATTCATTTATGTTAGGACACCAGTGCAAACTACAAATTCAAAGAAACTACAGAAACCAGGGACTTTGGTGAGATGCTGTGGCTGCAAACAACTGAATACATAGAAAACCCACAGAACACGGTAGATAAAACAAAATACGGTAAAACCGGCGGCAACAATAAGCAACTCACTCTCTTGTTAAGTGTCAAGGGTCAATGGGTCCGGCCATGGTTTTGGGCCGTAAATTCAAGGGACATCGCCGTGTTAGTTTATTGTTACCTCACAAGTGCGCTCATGCAATTTAACAGTACAATAACAGGGACGAAACAACCAATTTCAGTAAGGGGATTCGTTCAAACGTTCCGTAAACAGGGAGTTCTTGCTCTTTTGTTCCAGTACTTTTGAGTTCTGCTTTCTCATTTTGCTTTTTCACGGTTAGACTTCAAACAGGTCTTGCAAAGGGGACAAGGGACTTCAAACTTCTCGGGTTTAGGGGAATGGTGACCAACCGAAACGCCAAACAAACCGTGCCTTAAAAATCAACCGAGTGAAGATCATGCGGAATTAAGGGATGGACATTGCGTGCATTCGCAAGCAAAGAATAGATCCGGGGGGCAGAGTGCTGCAGAAAAGTTCTGCCACGCCCCGGAAACCAGGCAATTCATGCAAAATGATAACAGACTCACTCATACACAGATGATTGGGACAAACCAATTTGGCAGGGCGCAACTGCTCAGCATGCTTCAAAAGTAGGGCCTTAGTGGAGAAGAAATCAAACTGTAACTGAAGGGGGACGGGGTAGAAACGGAAAGCAACAGAATAGTACGAAAACTTAAAGCGCCAGAAACAGTTAACACAAAGAGCGACACAGCATGACACCACCTCAGGACCTAACAAACTAGCGGGGGAGTAGGGACGAAGGACAAACAAACTAGCGGGGGAGTAGGGACGAAGGACACCTGCAGACGCAGGTCCACAGTAAACCTTTCCGGTATGATAGCAGATCTTGATCTCCGATGGCAGACAAGCAGATTCGCACTGAGGACCCTTCTGTGCCTCAGTCAGGAGCCATTCTCCCTCGGGACCAGGGAAATGAAGAAACCGATGGATAAGAGGACGGGGAACCGGCAGATCATCAGAATCAGAAGAATCAGAAGGCAATTGGATCTCAAGCTCAACGGAATTGTCAGAGGAGGAGGATCAGGGACTGGAGGATTCACTGGAAAAATGACGGACGATCCAGGTAGAAACGCGTTCAGCCATGATACTGTAACAAAAAGGAAGGAAGTTAATGCGAAACATTGTCAAAACATTTTGAGTACACCATTATAGCGAGTTTCCGCAGATTAGACATATGAAAAACTAACCAGCTGAATTCCATTTTTTGCGAGCACTTTTTCAGTAGCCTCGCAAGGTGACTTTTTACTTTAAGTGGTGCTTTAGAGTCACCTTATATCAAACTTTCTAAATGTAACACTAACTATCTGATTGCTCCAAATCTGGTGCTGTAACAGAGCACGGAAGTTTGGCTGGAATTGCAGCTATGTTGGTTCTGCTGTTGGAAACTAGCTATAATGGTGTACTCAAAATCTTTTGATAGACGCACAAAGAAAAGATAGCCCTAAGGGCAGCATTCTGGCGCTCTTGCGACAAAGGTTCTAATTGCTGTGTACTTTTTCGCCTGGAGGTACGTGTCAGGGGGGCAGGTTGATTTTCCTGTTCCTTCTGGGGGTTAACAACTTTCCTAGTAGCCTTTTTGGCTTCACTTTGGACGGGAGGGGAAAGCACTTTCTTGGCCGTCGTAGGCTTCTTTGAAACCGTCGGTTCCGATTGCTCAGGGTTTGATTCTTGGCCCTCATCATGCTCGTGAATGTGTGCTGTGATCACCCTCGGTTCAACACAGGGAAGCATGTTGTTGAACTGAATGTTGACGCGCTTGGCGCGACGGTTTCCTGCAGGGTATACAGTAGCTACGCATCCGAAAATTTTCTCTATTCGGTAAGGGCCGGTTCTTTTGTCGAACAGTTTATAAACCTGATCACGTTTGGCGACATTAGATGCCTTGATCAGAACCAAATCTCCCACCTGATAATTTGGTTCTACTGCCCTCTTATTATATTGCTCAACCTGCACCTCACGTGCGGCGGCAGCCTTTTCGCGGGCCAATGACCAAGCTAACTGTATAGCCTCAGTAGCCTCCCGAACGTAATCAAAACCAGAATATTTACGGTCAGTAGGGATTGACACATTAGTAGCACTGGGTAAGACGGGATCCCAAGCGTGCAGCAGGTAGTGTGGTGTCTCTCCGGTTGTGGCATTTATAGAAGTATTGTAAGCGAACTGACAAAACGGGACCATATTGTCCCATTCCAGGTGATTTTCAGAAACCGTTGCTAGCATGTCCAGTAGCGTTCTATGCCAACGTTCGATTTGTCCGTTAGCAGCTGGATGGTATTTGGTGGTTTCAAGTTTACGGGTTTGAACGAGTGGGCAAATTTCCTTATTCAAAATTGCCACAAATTCTTTACCTTGATCCGAAATTAGAGTTTTGGGTGATCCGTATTGCAGAATTATAAACTCAAGAAAAGTTTGGGCCACTGTGTAAGCAGTCTTGTTTTTGATGGGTATGGCAATAACATATTTCGAAAAAGCGTCAATAAAACTAAGGAAATGCTTCATTCCGCTTTTGGAGGCTTTGGAAATGTCCATTAAGTCGCAGTGTACGAGCCCGAAGGGTTCTAAAGCCAGCGGAAGATGTCGCAACAGGGCTCGAGGATTTCGAGGAGGCCCCTTTCGCCTTTAACACCTAGGGCAAGAATGGATCCATTTTTTAACATCAGTGCGCATTCCAGGCCACCAAAAATGGTCGGTTAGCCGTTAAAAAGTATTATTCTGACCGCCATGCGCAGCATAAGGGCTGTCATGACACGCGGCTAGTGCCTCCTCTTTAAGAACTTCCGGCACGGCCAAGACCTCAAGCGTGGTGTTGCGCATACGCTCTGGATGCACTAAGACACCTTCTTAATCGCATTGTTCGGCCAAAGCAGCTATTCGTACGGCTCTACTGAAATTGCTCGGCAGGCGGTGAGTTTGTTTGTACGTCATAATCTCCCCGAGAAGCATGTCATCTTGCTGCAACTCGTGCAATTTGCTCCACGACTTAGGGTTGAAAATTACATTAGAGTTGTCACGGACAGCGACCTCGAAAACATCCCCAAAGTTAGCACTAAGTCTGCCCTTCCGTTTTCGTCGACCGGTTTCGGACGATCGGAATTCGGCGCGGAGCGGTTCGCTCTCGGTTGACTCACAGTTTGCCGCAACCTTTTGGTGAGGGGGCGGGTCAGATTCCGACTCGAGGGTAGTCTGATGAGATTCCGGCTCACTGTCCGATTCCAGCGGTTCCGGCCCGGAGGGCAGCCGTGGTTGTTTCTTAGGAGTCGGCTCACTACGTTCAGACTCGTCAGATTCAGAGACTTGTGAAATTTTAGAAATTTTAGACCTCAATGCAGAAGTGCTCTTACGAGCTCTGTCCCGCGACATTTTCGGTGCGATTTCTGCGCGTGTAGGCGTACGATCCCTCTTAACCACTGCAGAGTTTATATGCGCTACGAACTCTTCACTTTCTTCTTGGTGTAAAGGTACACCGTTGTGCTCGCTATCGACTTTATCCCCTTTAAATGCGCGTGCTATGTCGGCGAAAAGTGGGTTGCGGGATAATCCGTCCGCGTTTCTCAGTTGGGGGTTATTTCGGTGTTTTATCTCAAAATCATACTCAGCAAAAGTCATCTGCCAACGGGCAAGTCGCGAGTTTCGTGGGGGGGGGGGTGGTGTTTCATTAGCCACCTTAAGGCCGAATGATCGGTAAAAAGAGTGAACGGGGGGCCCCCATACAAGTAGTGGCTGAAATGTTCAATACCAAATTTCATGGCTACACATTCTTTGTCATGTGTCGAATAGTTTCGTTCGTATTTCTTCAAAGAACGGGCGGCGTAGGCGACAGGATGATATTTTCCATCATCCTGTTTCTGGGACAATACGGCACCCAACCCCAGGTCAGATGCGTCAGTGTGCAAAACGAATCCCTTCGCTAGATCAGGGTGAGACAGCACGGGGGCTTCCACCAGACTTTTCTTAAGCAATTCAAAAGCTTGCTGGTGGGTGTTATTCCAAACGAAACGAACACCTTTCTTTTTTAAGGAATAGATAGGAGCGGCAAGATGGGCAAACCCCTTAATACATTTAGCATAGTAGGCGCACATTCCCAGAAAACTTTCAACATCCTTAATGTTTTTGGAGACGGCTAAGTCGTGAATGGCCTGAATTCTCTCTTTTAGTGGCTCGACCACCTGTTCAGAAATTATATGTCCCAGGTAGGTGACGGATTTCTTTAAAAAATGACATTTCTCCGGATTCATTTTAAGATCGGCAGCGCGTAATCGATCAAAAACCTCCTGCATTATCTCTAGGTGTTCCTCGAAAGTTTTAGAGAAAATAAGGATGTCATCAATATAGATGATACACTTTTTCCACTGGAGATCCCCTAGGATGCGCTCCATACATCGCTGAAAGTTTCCAGGCGCGCAACCCGTTCAACCCCAAGGGTAAAACATTATACTCAAATTGTCCATAAAAGGTGTTAAAACTGGCTTTAGCTTTA
Source organism: Trissonchulus latispiculum (assembly GCA_030248195.1). NCBI lineage: Eukaryota > Metazoa > Nematoda > Enoplea > Enoplida > Ironidae > Trissonchulus > Trissonchulus latispiculum. The sequence goes on along the minus strand of JASAND010019807.1, from coordinate 11,447 downwards.
GACTCTTCATCCAGCTCAATCTGGTTAAACCCCTTACTCAAATCGATAGTCGAAAAGAATTTTGACCCTTTCAGTGAAGTCATAATATCATCAATCTTCGGTATGGGATAAACATCAGGATCACTGATTTTATTTACCTTGCGAAAATCAACGCACAGGCGCAACTTTCCCCCAGGTTTCGGAACGTAAATCATGGGAGAACTCCAGGGGCTGGTGGATGGTCGAATTAGGCCATATTTTAACATTTCTGTCAATTCCTCTAGAAGTGGCTGCCTAAGATGCACAGGGAGTCGGTGGGGCATGGCATAGATCGGTTTCGGCAATCCGGCTCGAAAATCCCTTCATAATTTATCGGTTGCATGCTCTCGATTAATGCTGGTACAGCTACCTCTGCATAGGCAGGTATTACCACCTTGCGCATGGCGGAGACCCGGAAGGCAGTTTTCGTCAGAGGAGCGTGTTGTATCAATTTGGCCGTCATAAGCGGATGCATGGCCTTCTTCAACATCAGCTCTCCCTTTTGAAAATTTAGCGCCATCTCGCCACCATGTGCTAGGATAAAATCAGTTCCAATTAGGCAATCCTCAGCTAGTCCCTTAGGGACCAAGAATGTATGCATAAGTTTCACTCCAGGTGTATCATAAAACCCGACGGGTACCCGTACGGCGCCTCGAAATTTTAAAGTTTGTCCGTTAATTCCTTCTGCTCGCGGGGTGTGTGATAGTGGCAGCAGTGGCAACTTTAACGTGCGTACCAGGTCCTCGCTCATTAGGCCTAAGTTTGCCCCCGTATCTACTAACGCCTGTATGGGTTGTTCACCTATGTCTACTAGAATCATGGGCAGAGGACGGTGGGGTACGGAGACAGCATTGGAATCCTGTTCCCGCGGATGCTTACCGTGCGGCATCCCTCCGACCAGGTTTAACCCACGTATTCTCGGTGTGGCGGGTGACTGAAAGGGAAGGGTGACCCTAGTACCTTCCGGGGTTGGCCAGGTGATAGTGTGCTGTTCTAGATCCAGAGAGATTTCTCCCGGGAAGGTGATCATATAGTCGGATCCGATAATACATCCAACAGTTAAGTTATCAACTACCAAAAACTGCCATTTCCTATTCTGCATTTGTCGTTCAGCTCCTTGAAAGAAAACTGGGGCCGTAACCAGGCCAGTAACAGTGCAACGTTCCCCATTGGCTGTCCGTATGTACTGGGAAGGATCAGCAGCCTCCAGACGGAGTCCTAATCGCCTAACAATCCCGGGGACATGGCTGAAACCAATGCTCCCGTATCGAAAAGTGCCTGAACCGGTTGTCCTAAAATCATAATTCTAATTAAGAGGGGTACCGTGCGAACCATCAAAACCAAGTGTGCGTTAACTGGTCTACGGAAATTGCGGGAGCAGGTCCGTGCGGACACATTGCCACCTTGTGGATCCATTTCCACCACCTGGGGTCCCTTTCCTTTTCCTGGCCTTTTAAACGGGCTCGTGGCGGCGTCGGAATGCTCGGTACTCGTCCTACCCTTGGTGCGATTCTTTTCTGAGTCAGTACTTTCCTTGGTGTCCTGCCGGGAGAACCTAACTATCCGACAATCGTTACTCGTACGATTCCCAATATGTAAGTCTATCAAAGGGGAGGTACGACTATCCTGACTATCATCCGTTAGCAGTTGGGCACTAGCTTCCAGTTCAGCGCAATAATCGGACATGGATGAGGCAACTGAAGCATCCCGTGGTAAGGGACGATATCCCGGGGTCACCTGACAACTTTTGGCAGCTGCCTTTCGGACCCTATCTAACGATTCATTAACTGGCGGGGCCTTCGAGCGGAGGGGTATGGTTTCCTCCTCTGGAGAAACAGATCCTAATTCATCTGTAGGCTCATCGTCATCGCTGAATACCGACTCGTTAACTCGATGTATATCCACGGGAGCCGAAATCTTAGGCCGTACAGGCGGAGGACTTTGCCTAGATCGCCTACGCACCCTATCACGGAGCTTCCGTCCACAAGGAGTAACCCACCAGACAATTACGCAACCGATCAAGATTATTATGATTACTATGGTTAGGCCGTGGTTTAGCTGTAAAGGAATTAAAGGGAGGTGAACATATTTTCGCATCTGATTATGTATCAAATTGCGTGCCTGCTCGTTTTCATATTCCGCAATGGAAAGTTCTGTAAAGTGCAACGGAATCCGGCCCAAAGGCGCCGGGACTACGATTTCGCGCAGTTCAGCAGTCGTCACGGTAGTTCGAGCAACTCCCAGTGTGCTGGTCAAAATTGTATTTCCGATGATCAGATGGAGATATTGCTGCCCATGCTCGAACCACAGGGTGCCTGTGCCTGGCACAGCGACTCGTTCGCCCTCGCCGACATGATTAAGAGCCGGAGAGCGCGCGACAATAACTTCAGTATAGTTCGTACGGATCAATACCCCAGCGGGGGTTGTGCCATAAACTGTCGAATTGTCTAGAACTTTGACTTGAACATATTCTGAGCAATTAGCATATTCCCTTTTAAGGGCCTCTTTGGAAAACGAAATCAAAATTTGCAGACACTTGGCCTTCAAACTAGTAACGATAGCGTTTGGTGGGAAAAACCAAAGGCCGGGAGCTGTCTTACATTCAGAGACATCTATCTCCCTCACCTCTCCCGTGTCCAACCGCTGATCACGACGGGGAGGGTAGTCATTGGAATTTTGTCCCTCACGACGATCAGAATAATTACCCCGTCTTTCCCTCCAGTTGGAATCAGAATTTCGGTTACGTTCGCACGAGAGTAATTTCCCACATTCTTAGAATCTCGGTTACGAAAATCTCGAGAGTAGTTTCCAGTATTTTCCGAACTTCTAAACTTTCCGGAGTTTCCTGGCTGATTTCGGTCAGAATTTTGATTCCCACCTTTATATGCTCCTCCGCCGGGGCATTCCCTACGCACATGTCCAGGTTTGTTGCAGTTAAAACAAGTTGTACCGGGAGGCAATTCGCGACCACGGTCTGATCGACTAGCACCCCCAACTTTTTATTAGTCTCGGCTTCTAACTTCTCGAAACGAATTTTCAGACCTCACTGCCTTTTTGGCTTCGGCAATGGCCGCCGGAGCGCTCTTTTCGCTGATAAAACTGGGTTCTAAAAAGGAGGGATAGGCCTCTCCTGGGTACTCTCCCTGAGCCTGTAAGGCTTTTTCAACTGCTCGTTCCAAAGTTTTGCACCCTTGAGGAACCCTCACTTTCAAATCATTTCTCAACCCAAACAAAAACAATCGAAGTTTCAGGAGTTCTAAGTGTTTTTCATTGAACTTATCCTCTTCCTTGAAACTTAACCGGGCATAACGATTTAGATGCATCAAATAGTCGGTGACGGTTTCTCTTTTTTCCTGTTTAACTTGGAACATCAATGAAGACGCGTGAAGGGCGGTATGTGGAGGGGTCATTACCTTTTTGGCGGCTTTGACCAATTCGTCCCAGGTCCCTCTGCTAGCTTTAGGAACGGATCGGAAAAGTTCTAGGGCCCTCCCATGCAAGGAACTAGAGAAGGTAAGAATGGTCTGCCCCTCATCGAAGCTCATCACCTGACAGAATCGCTCATAGTGCTCCACATGCTCGTCGAAGGACTCCGAAGCATGTGCATGATAAACAGGGACGGAACCGTATGCTGCAGCCACGCCCTGTGCTCGAATCGCAGAATGAAATTGCGTTAAAGTTTCTGTTAGTTTGGTAAGCGCTTGGTTTTCGGCGCTCTCACTTTTAGTACTTTTAACGCTCTCTCTATCAGAATCAGTGTTTTCAGGAACTTCGCGTTCCTCTGGATTAGGCATTATGTTAATATTTGACTTCTGTTAAACGGTTCAAAGTTTCGGAAACTGTATCACTTCAAAATGTTATTAGTCAAAAGTACAACCCTCAAAAGTTTGCAACTTTGGGTCCTAACTCACTCACACATTCCTATCGTAACTAACTAGGTACTGCTACCAGACACACTCACAATCATACGCTAAAAAGAAACAAGCACTTTAGAATTACGTAATAACGGAAGTTAATTAATTGATGATAATAATGTAAGTTACTGTCGCATTTCTCTTCGTAAACCAGGGGGTCAAATTTCAAGTGTTGTTTGAGTTCTTTGTAGCAAAATTGGACGGAGCCACTGTTAAACATTCAGACACAGCAAAAGTTTACTAATCGTTCAAAATGATTACAGTAAGTTAACTTCGTCCTAATTAATCTTCCTCACCGTGGGCTCCACGTGTAAAGAAAAAGGTTACGCTAACAGACTTTTAGGAGCTGAGAGATCACTTCAAAGACTCAATTTCTGAACTTTATTCAACTCAGCCCTTGCTATTGCACAAGCTTGGGGGTCGGGGAAACTTAATCTTTTTAAACAATTATCTGAGCACTGGTGGAATGGCTCGTTTCTCCCTAAACTACCTAATAGTAAACTGATCGCTCATTAAACTTTGAGATCAGTTTACTATTGTCCCTACCTAGTCAGAGTTTCCGTAACTAAAACAGTGGTCCACTCTGAACCTCAAATCAAATCCCTACTAATAGGCAACCAGATAAAAGTTAATTTCAGATTCCGTTAGAGTATTTAATGTACACACGATTTCACAGAACAATCTGTCGGTTCAAAAGTAATCAGGTAGCAGGATAATTAGTATCAAGGTACTGAACAGAAATCACAAACGCGCCGCAACACGATATTGCATATACTAACTCTTGGCTCACGAATTTGCCCAGACAAAAACTTACACAACTTCCTGGTTTTCCAAATGTTCCAATAAATCCGAGTGACACGAAATAGATGCAGTCAGTAAAGCAAATGCAGTGCAACGGACAGAGAGTGAGGGGTGACCAACCAACAAAACTAAAGCTCAGACTCGACTCAGAATAAAGGCACCTCCGGCCACACAGTATAAGACTTCCAAGTTAGGCGTAGCAGCCACAATAACACAGATACAGCGCAAGGTCCCAGAAACCGACCTGTCAACAGCAAAGTCAACCCCAAACTGAAGTCTTTAGGTCAGTCACCCAACCCCGTCACAGCTCTGTTCACGTGCAATTCTCCCTTTTTCGGTCCTTTTGAAATTTCTTTCATGTTTTGCGTGTCTATTGAAAGGGAGATCCATACGTCATGACGTATGCGTTTGCTCAAGGGCTCATGGGGTTCCCCAAATTTTCGCTTTAAACCGATTAACCCCAACCCACGAATTTGAACCCATCAATCCCAAAATTACACCCATTAGTGGGCCAAACCAAGCAAAAAGAACTAGAGGAATCAATGGCCATTTTAAACAAAGATAAACAGTTAGTTAGACACAAAACAGATTCTTGCAATTTCCAGCACAACTACCGAAACACAGAACAATAGAGGCAGACACGGATATTGAGAACAGTTAGTAGTCAAACACAAAAATTAATTCATTGAAGCAAACATCTAAATTAGTTAAGCACATGCAGTAATTAATCGACAGAGCACAGAGTCAAGAGTTTGAGACACCGGTGAAAACACAAAAGCACAAAACAGCCACATTCAGCATTCAACACAAAACTTTGACATCATTCTACAGAACTTTTAGCTTGTTTTTAGCTTGTTTTAACCCAAAACCAACTTTTCCAAATGAAGCTCAAAATCTTCCTATTACATTAATCTTGTTATTTTACGTACAATATAATGTGCTTTTGGTGGGTGTGAGAGTGACTGTTAGTATTGCATAATATAGGAGCGTGAATGAGATAAACTTTCAGAAAATTCATCACTTTCTTTGAAGTCTCTCAGAATTGCGCTTTTTCTTTGCCGCTAGTTGTGCTTGAACTTTTGGAATTTTTCAATTGTTTTCGAAAAGGCCCAAACATGTCGGATCCAGTGGAACGCAAGGAGGCATACAGTTCTGTACCGGTTTATCATACTCACGCGACGGTGTCCTTTACTGAGTATGCGGAGCACTATGAGCTGTTCAGTCAAGAAATGAGTTTCGATGAGGTACAGACCATTTTAAGTTTCTTACGTTGTATGGCCCTGGAATTGTTTCGTTCAGTACCAAATTTTTGTTCGGGTTGAGGAAAGATTTGAAGATTTGAAAGCTCGTGTGCCACCAGGCTGGCTGTAAAACTTTGGAACGTGCAGTTGAAAGGGACCTTACTGGCCGAGCGAGATTATCCGGGCAAAAGGCCTATCCTTCTTTTCCTGAACTGCATTTTATGAGCAAACAAGCACCAGCCACCATTGCAGAAGCTGAAAGGCTGTTAAAGATTTGACAATTCGTTTCAAAAAACTGTAATACTGAAACTACTAGAAAGCTGGACGGCTCTAGTCACAGTGACCGTAGCCACAGATGACCGCCCGGCACAACCTGTGTAAACTGCAACTAGCCTAGGCACCTACCGCAGGGAATGCCTATAGGGGCGTAAACTAAAGGTCTGACCGAAATTAAAACCGAATGCGGGTGGAAACGGATTGCGCTCTGTCGAGTACATAGCATAGCACTATTGAAAGCTAAAAGTTGTTTTGTAGAACTGCACATAAATGTTTGAACGCAACGAATCTGACATATCTGATTGTAAACACACATTTGAATAACCAAGATTAGAAATCGTATTGATTTTCGCTCACAACTTGCTTCTGTTTCTGTTTCAGCCTCTTCTGCTTTTATTTTTGCGGTGGTTGAGAGACACCCACCGTGCATCGTTAATTATGGCTGTTGTTCATCGTATTTCCAGGCCGGAGTAACGGTACTTTTGTGTTAGGTTAGTTTCACACTGATACTGTTACAACCCCAGAAAAGAAGACCGACAACCCCCCCCCCAAATGGATACCTCCTTTGACTTTTAGCTGACACTTAATAACGAGGAGGGGGTATGTTTGTAGCCCCCAAAACCAAGAAACATTCGCGTAGTGTGGTCATAGTTACGTTACAAATTGTCTAGAAGAGACGGCCCTTAGTGGGCGACTCTTCTTCTAATACATAGTGCATTTATTCTCTCTTGATAAAACGTTTAGTAAATGAAAGAATATAACATATGTAAAAATCATGCGTCCGTCTAGATTTTGACCAACAGTTTTTCGTTTAACGTAGCATTGCATAACTGGAAAAGAGTTTAATAGTCAGCTCCATGTGTCAAGCATAGCAGGTATAGTCAGTATATTGTATTTAGTAGCAATCTAGAATCTAAAGCAAAAGCTAAGAACTTAACATTTGCACACAACTAATTATGGAAAGAAAAACAAATCAACAGGAATAATTCCTGCCAGTGTTCCACCACGACTTTCTTGCACCCTGACAGTACAGACGAGCAAACGACTGTGCGATTAGCCTCACAGCAAAGTTTATACTCACCAAATTGTTTATACTCACAGTTATGCGCTGACAGAGTGACATTAAACAGTAAACAGCAGTAGTGTAGTTAAGAAAGAACCTGTTTTCCGTTTAAACTGTAGAATCAAAAGCTGGATCGGGATTGTCGTTAAAAGCTGCGAACGAAATGTTCGTGCTGGATTAAAGTAGTGGTATTGTAGACAAGTAGTGTGTGTGTGTTTTGTTAAAAATTCTGGCAACGTTTGTAAATTAACAGTTGCATAATTTTAGTATGTGGTGGCAAAGATGTAACCTCTATGAAAATACATTGACCTCAAAAATAGGAAATCTAAGACACCACTTAAAAGAAATTAACACCATAGCTTTTACATTTGTTGAAATATCTTAGGTCATAGCTGACTCGTGCAGCATTATATCCAACAAGTCGGCCCCAAAAGGTGCAATATTACTTAATTTTACGGTGAATACTTAATTTAATAGTTGAAAAAATTTTACAGGTAATGATCGGTCGTTTGCATATAATCATAATCCTATACAAATGCGAATCAGCAAAAAAACTGCTATTCAGCTTACTTTAAGCAACTTTAGCTTTAGGCAACTGGTAGTAGAGTTGAACAACACAGTGTTCAGCTACATGTTTTCTGCAGCCGAACAGAATTTATTTCTTTGGTTTATGTTAAGCTGCCTTAACACTTTAATATTTAACTTTGCTGTTAATATCTCTTAAAATGCTACTCTTAAAACATCTTTCTGATAATTGATGTTTAGTTTTTGCACTCAAGTTCAAGATTTGGAAAGATTTGGAACGAGCTCGGGAAAGGTTTGGACTTTCATGATATCTAGATGTTTGGTGTAATTTATTGAACACCATAGAAAATAACTTAAGGGTTTGAACTTCAGGGCATCCTTAATGTGCCTAGGTGGAGCTCGCACGCTTCACTTACGCACCCAAAAATATGCACCCGTGTGGATCGCTGACAGTTGGCAACTGCGAGAAGACTAGAATTTCTGCTGTTTATATAGTTCCTAACCTAATTTGCATAAGCGAATTCAGCAAAAGTGCCTATAATAGCCCTATTTTGAAGATAGGGGTTCCTTGGGTTGCCATAGAGAAAACACACGCTATACATGGAGACATCTCATTTTATACATTCCTGCTCTAGCTGGAATAAAAATTTGAATTTCTTCGGTTCAACAAAGGATATCCCACTGCATGCTGCAAGTAGGTTGGGCCGTAATCGAAGTGGTTTTCCTATGACATTGTCTGCAAAAGTTCAAAGGAAAACAGCAATGCAGGCTGTCTTTCCCGATTGCCGTCCTTACCTGTTGCTGAACAACTCAGAAGAAATACACATGCTCCTTGCTTCACAGTTTGATAAAATCCCGATTTCAATAGAACAGGTTTCAGTGGAGACTGACAAAGGCCCAGTTTACAAAGTCGTACGTTTTCCCTGTGGAAATTTTGCTCAACAGACATTCGACATTCGAGCTCCTATGTCATTTCATCAGTTGACCACTTATTTTGATTTGGCCCGGTCGGAGAATGGATTCGATTGGAACTATTCTACAACTGTGCCTGCGAAATGGGAGGCTATGAACACTATTTGTGAATTTCTGCGACAAAGCAAATGGGCGTGATGATTACGAAGGGGAACTCTGTTCAAGGACATGGATCAGGCTCTTTTATGGAATGACCTAAATCTCAGCAGAGTACCTATCCAACACTTTACTAGCCTACGAAAACAAGAGACAACTTCACAGAACACGCTCGCAAAAGCCACTGAAAGTTCCGTTCTAAAGTTCAATTCTAAAAAGTTAAGACAAAACATAATCGCTTATGTGCAATGCCCGTGCTCTCAAAATTTTAGTTCGCACACCTCTTTTGGATGGTCTGTTCCGACAACTTTCTAGACAGGAGCGCAAATTTCACAGATGATACAATAGGCAGAGGCCTGTCTAAGCAGGCTGCGAACACATAGACAAAGTTTCACAAAGTCAACTATGGTCCAACTCTATAAAATTTAAATCAGATCACACCTGGAGTATGCGTCAGCTTTGTTCATAGGTTCCTCTAAACATCAGGTAGAACGATTGGAGCGATTCAAAAAAATAGCTTTGAGACAGCTATTGCAGTTGCGCTGGAGAGAGTATCCAATCAAGACAACAACGCTTCAAACTTTGACCTGCAGACGGTTGCTTAGGTAGGCCAAATTAGGATACAAAGTATTGACAACTGGAATACCATCGAAGCTGAATCTTCTGTTCGAAAGACCTCCTGCCGGCTATAACTTGCGAAATAGTAGCCGGCTCTTCCTGACGAGTTTTATAACTGAATATATGAGAAATGCGTTTTCATTACTTAGTACAAAAGTTTGGAATAGGGTGCCTGACAGCATCAAGCGCAGTGAAATCGTCAAACTCTATGCAAAATATATTTAACAAAATATGTTGAATATTTTGTGATCTTTCTGTCGTCGTATGTAAGCGAGCACATGGTGCTCATATACTGTGCGACATTAAAACTTATTATTATTATTAGTAGTATTATTATTATTATTTAAATCCCACGTGTATGTTAGCACCTGTGCTATCAATCATTGTGCGATGTTCCATTGCACACAAAGTACATAGTTGCACAAACCATACTAGTTCCGACATTTATTACACATCCAATCTGGAGACAACGTTGCGACTGTGTTTAATGACAAAACTTAATTTAGTACAGTTTGTTCCAGTACCATGTGTGTGTGTGTGTGTGTGTGTGTGTGTGTGTGTGTGTGTGTGTGTATCACGTTGGCTGAGCCACAGCTTTGTATAGTTTATATCGGCAACCGATCAGAGAACTGCATTAAACACTCATTTGCGTTCACAAATTCGCATATAAGAGCGAAGAGCCTGCTATTTAAATTTCTGTGTCCCCACGCGGCGCCGCTACCCCCCCCTCCCGCTTCCGCACATCATCAGCCATTCAGAAAATTACGTTAAGCACTCATTTGCGTTCTCAAATTCGCATATAAGAGCCTGCTAATTAAATCTCTGTGTCCCCACGCGCGCCGCGCCCCCCCCCAAATATCGGCAACCGATCAGAGAACCGCATTAAACACGCATTTGCGTTCATAAATTCGCATATAAGCGCCTGCTATTTAAATCTCTGTGTCCCCACGCGGCGCCGCTACTCCCCCCTTCCGCACATCATCAGCCATTCAGAAAATTGCGGTAAACACTAATTTGCGTTCACAAATTCGCATATAAGAGCCTGCTATTTAAATCTCTGTGTCCCCACGCGCGCCGCTGCCCCCCCCCCTCCAAATATCGGCAACCGATCAGAGAACTGCATTAAACACTCATTTGCGTTCACAAATTCGCATATAAGAGCCTGCTATTTAAATCTCTGTGTCCTCAGGCGGCGCCGCTCCCCCCCCCCAAATATCGGCAACCGATCAGAGAACTGCGTTAAACACTCGCGTTAAACAAATATACTAACTATTTTTACTAACTATGTTAGATCTATTTGATTAAATTAGATTAAATTAGATTAAATTTATTTGTTTACTAACACCACGTGATTTGCTCGGGATCCCCCCCAAAAAAAACTCATTTGCGTTCTCAAATTCGCATATAAGAGCCTGCTATTTAAATCTCTGTGTCCCCACGCGGAACCGCTACCCCTCCCCCCCCCCCCGCTTACGCACATCATCAGCCATTCAGAAAATTGCGTTAAACACTAATTTGCGTTCTCAAATTCGCATATAAGAGCGAAGAGCCTACTATTTAAATCTCTGTGTCCCCACGCGCGCCGCGCCCCCTGAAATATCGGCAACCGATCAGAGAACCGCATTAAACACTCATTTGCATTCACAAATTCGCATATAAGCGCCTGCTATTTAAATCGCTGTGTCCCCAAGCGCGCCGCTCCCCCCCCCCAAATATCGGCAGCCGATCAGAGAACTGCATTAAGCACTCATTTGCGTTCTCAAATTCGCATATAAGAGCCTGCTATTTAAATCTCTGTGTCCCCACGCGGCGCCGCTACCCCTCCCCCCGCTTCCGCACATCATCAGCCATTCAGAAAATTACGTTAAGCACTCATTTGCGTTCACAAATTCGCATATAATACCCTGCTATTTAAATCTCTGT